>JABWIB010008962.1:13734-23953 GCA_016617825.1 Platyplectrum ornatum | reverse complement strand
TAATGACATTTACCTCCCCTGCAATTCAACATGGTTTTACCCACTCTTGAAAAAAATCTTTAGATTGGAACAATTTATCTTATAGTGTATGGCCAGCTTTAGTCGCCAAATACTTCAGAGCTTGTCTGGTGGCGAGCAAACATGAAATGTGCCAAGTAAACAGCACATATGGGATGTTTATTTTATTAGGACATTAGCTTTACAATTTATTGTTGCTATTGAGGAGTTAATGACACATCAGGATACTTTCAGCATTTAAAACTTTGCCAAAATCTTTGAGTGACACAGACTGTCATCAGCATTTATTATATATGTAAAATGAAGTTTACATGAATAATAATAATAATAATAAATGTAATTTAAATACAATTCACTCATTGGCCTAAATTCACTAAGCAGGAGAATTGGGGTGGGGATGTTTCCCATAGCAACCAATCAGATACAAGCTCTTAGTTTCATTTTACATACTGGAGAATGTGAACTTGAAGATGATTGGTTGCTATGGGCAACATCCTCACTTTTCAATTCCCCTGCAATCTCCCCGCTTAGTGAATTTAGGCCTATGTCTTAGGTGCCTGTGAATGAGCATGCTACTTGACACCTCATTACCACATTCCACTCCTGCATTCAAGACTTCTCTTATGCTGCTCCTCTTTGCTGAATCCATCAAAATACCTCCTCTAGCCCATCCTCGCCACCCATAGGCATAGACAATACAGGCAAGTTCCTGCTGCTGGGTATGAGACTTAGGGGAAAGTGACTGGAGCCTTCTTAAACCCTCTAGGCATTGCCTGAGCCACATCGCTCTCCAGGGACAACCTGTCAGTCAAGAACGGTAGGCTGTGATGAGGAAGGTCCAGGAGGCTGGAGCCCTGCAGCCAGTGGCTCATTCACACACTGGAACCAGACTTCACTGAGACTCCGACGCCTGGGCCTAAATTCACTAAGCGGGGAGATTGAAAAGTGGGGAAGTTGCCCATAGCAACCAGATTCAAGTTCACATTCTCCAGTGTGTAAAATGAAACGAAGAGCTTGAATCTGATTGGTTGCTATGGGCAACATCCCCACTTATCAGTCTCCCTGTTTAGTGAATTTAGGCCCATAAGTGAATTGTATTTAAATGGCAGGAGGTCAAATGCCGAATCCCCACTGTATCCTAATTACCATTAAACATTATTAATAATTACACATAATAACCATCATCATTATCACACACCTGGGGGGGGCTGTATTATATGCGAGTTATAATAAGTATTAGGAGATGGCACATTGTGTACAATGTCATTGTACAGATGTCATTCTGTAATGTGTAGAAGATTTAGGAGTGACAATCCTGGGATCTATATGTACTCCAGACCCCTGTATCATGGTGCTGGGAATGGTGCACCATATAAAGTACATATTAAGTATAAAGGGTGTAAGGGTATTTCACATATTATAATATATGCCGGGTGTATTAATGGTCTGGAGATTACACTATAAAAAACAGTATGACTACTATATATCCAAATATACTCCCGACACCTAATATACCCAATATATACTTTATATAGTGCACCACACAATATACACAACACCATACATGCTTTATAAACCCCCCCCCCTTCCAAAATCCCCCACGTGGTGCATACGCCACAAGCAGAGGAGTGTGTGCAGGATCACAGCTGCCCCTATAGGTCGCCTATACATCTATAGTAATAAGAAGCAGCATCATCATGAGTGAGGTAGGAAAGACGTTCAGCCTCGGGGTTGGTTAGGCCGTAATCCAGGTGAAACTAGAAAGCTGCGGACCGTACCAGGCAATGTGTGGGCAACACTATGAGACCTTACACAAGACATACGTGGAAGACTCGACTACAGGAGGATTAACACCTTTTATATACAGCCTCATCGTATCACATTATTTTACTTCCTGGAGAAACATAAACGTCGTCTCCACCAACACTGGATTCTTCAGTACGGACCCAGAGCTTATAAAACCAGAGTCACCTTTATCTGGTAAATTCTGCCGTCATGTTCTACTTGGAAAAACACAATATGATGTCTCTGGATGGATCAATACGAATAAAGCTTTATGTGATCATAAGAATGCTACAATGGATATTGATAAGCGGAGATGTTGTCATAAGAGGTTGTGTCCTGATATGTCCCAGCCCCTGTGACTCAGGGGTCCCTACATATAATTGTCCGACCCTGCTGTGTCTTCCAGGCCACCCCGCCACCAGTAATCAACCCTCCTACTTCAATCTCCCAATGATACGGCTACCAGGACACTTTCATCCATGGGGCTCCTGACTGGCAGTGGCCAACAGCAGTATGGCGGATCACCACCAGGGTAATACCCCATGGCACAGTCATGGCACAGTCCCGGCACAGCCCCGGCACAGCCGAATGCAGTTTACATTCCACCGCTCTTCTTCTGAGCTGGAAGTCTTCCACTTACCCAGAAGCTAAATGTAAGCAAACAACTGGGTGGACTCGGCTGGTCTGCGCTTATCTCAACCCAAAACACTAAAACTAAACCGCACTCAATATTTTAGCAAAAACACAGTTATGACACAGGACAATAAAAGCAAATGACGGCGTACTCAGAATTCCTCTGCAAGATAGAGACACTACAGTTTATCAGAGCCTGTGATAGAACACGGAGGGCTAGACCTACTAATCTGCAGATGTCGCTCATAGTAACCAATGATAAGATTGTAACACTTCCGATTACATTACATTTATACTATGAGATACTAGAAAGCACTTGTGGTGAACATTCCAGTTATCATTCCTATGTCCATTCCTGGGAGTACGTGTAAGGATGATTATTAAGGATAATAGTTGGTAGCATCTGAGAGACGTCTCCACAGGTCCCATCATCTAGAACTAGACACTACTAGCTGTGGTCTCTAGATATACCCCCTAAATCAGGGGTAAGCAACCTGCGGCTCTACAGGTGTCAAACTACAAGTCCCAGCATGCAAAGCATGACAACACCAAGAAAGCCGCAGGAGGACTAGAGGATTGCTTTACCCCAATATACCAGCCCCTCTATGTAGAACTAGGAGTCCCAGCATGCTTTACCTGCACAGACATACCGTGTTTCCCCAATAATAAGACCTATCCCGAAAGTAAGCCCTACCCCTAAATATGGGTATAGGGCTAAAATAAGCCCTACCCCGAAAATAAGACCTACCAAAATGGCATGTCTGCAGTCTGCAGACATGGACAACTGTCCCGTTCAGAACACTGAAGTCCCTCATTCCCCCCACCCTTGGGAGAGAGTACAGTAAAGACTTCAGTGCAGTGTAGTGAGGGAGTGAGGGAAGTGTCTGCATGATGAGCAGCATATAAGTAGTATATGGATATAGATACAGATATATATATATGGGAGGAAGAAGGTGCTTATGTACAAGCTGACTATACTTGTTGGAACTGTTTCTGCTACACAGGATTTACAGGGGAAGTGAGGAGCCTGAAGTCCAGACACTACACTACACTGAAGTCTTTACTCGTCCCTCCTAAGGGTGGGGGGAATGAAGGACTTCAGTGTTCTGAAAGGGGAGAGATGTCCGTGTCTGCAGACAGTAAGTGACAGTAAGCCATTGCAGGACTGTGGGGACATATAAGCAGGACTTGGGGGGGACATGGTTACTGATCTCACATATACAACATTCGATTACTATCGTATGAACCACTAAAAGCAGAATACGTAAAATAGTAAATACATAAAAGGTGGTTAATGTACACGTCATGAAATCACATCAGAGTCACCATAAAAACTAATCACAAGGCTGATCAGTACACAGGGAATCAGACCGAATAATACAAAACTAGTCTGTTCCCCAGGGGTTGTGCAAGGTTCAATGGGTCCAAGTGTCCTTAACTGGAAGCCTTCACATGGCTGAGCAGACGTAGAGGATGATGGGATACCTTTTATATTCATTCCCAAGATTTGTGATGATCAAATCTGTCTCTCATCCAGGTAACACACAGAACTATATATAATGAATGAGCAATGGCGCAGTACTCTGAAACATCAATACTAACTAAAATGCTACAGTGCCACTACACACAGTAATCTCAGATGACTTGATTAAAGAAATAGAATATAAACACACTGCCTGTGTTCTCAAAATTACCCTTAATATACCCTTTATCTCAAGTGTGTTCCAAATGCTCCACTGTATCCGTCACCTCTGATGGGAGGCGTTTCCACTGATGCACTACCCTTTCAATGTGGAAATGTAACATCACCCTCCAGTGTCAGCGCTAGCCCTGTGTTTAAATGTTCCTTTTCCCATGGAGAATGCTTTACTCCTGTACACTGTAAACCTATCACATACTCACAGCTTCTATCATATCTCTCTCATCTCTCCCTTCTCTGCTAGACACTGTTGCATGTAGATGTCGACCATGCACCATTTCAGTGGCTCTTCTTCGCACAGTGTATAATGTATTTATGTCCTTCTGGAGATATGACCAGAACTGTACACAGTATTCTAGGTGAGGCCGCACCAATGACCTATAGAGAGACATTACTACTTCCCTCTTTCTGCTAGTGACCGCTCTCACGCTCTCCGTGCAACCAGCATCGGACTGACCTTTCTGAAAACCATAACAGAACACGACTGGTAAACACAGAGATCCCGTTTCTGAACTAAGTGGCCACTGCACACTTCTCCCCTAACCCTGACTAGGTTTGAGTCTCATCCTTTTATTTCTGCGGGCTTCTTCTGTCAGCTGCTGTCTATTAGACACTTGCGGCACTTTCAGTCATAAACTGATTTATTCAAAATATAAATTATTATATACATTATAAGTATATACACCTTTATAAGTTACCTTATACCCTATACAATATTTCTTTATCTGGATTACTTATCCCCAAGTCACAGCCGGGGTAATGACTTACAAACAAATAATCAAGCTTCATATGATACCCAGCAAGTTGTATTAATAATCTCTCCTATTATATCTCCAATACAGAGGCCTCAAAAATATATATTTCATGTTGTTTAGGAATTACCATCTAGGACACACAATTTAATTTACAGGCAGCAGAGTCTATGGACCGGATTCAGACTTTAGGCACTATTGATTTACTCACGAGTGGGTAAAACCAGGTTGAATTGCAGGGGGGTAAATGTCATTAGTTGCAATCAGTATTACAGGTAAGAGATGATGTTTCCAGCACAAGTGTAATAACAGTGTAACAGTAACGCTGGTCAGTATCTGTGTGCAACATGCAACAATAAAGTATTCTCCCTGCATGCACACACTGACATTCATTTTACCCCCCCCCCTGCAATTCACCATGGTTTTACCCACTCTTAAAAAATCTTTTGATTGGAACAATTTATCTTATAGTGTATGGCCCACTTTACTCAAGAGTGGGTAAAACCATGTTGAATTGCAGGGGAGGTAAACGTCATTAGTTGCAATCAGTATTAGAGTTGAGAGATGTTTCCAGCACAAGTCTAATAACAGTGTAACAGCATAAATATATGTGAGAGACTCCAGTATTAGTGTTATAGAAGCAGCATGATGCTCAGGATGTGTAAATATATCACATGTTAACATCAGGACCTTACATTTTATCATTACATTTTATAATGACTGATTAAACAGGGTTGCTAATAAGCCGGCAGTATGGGGGGGTGGGATGGAGGGCGTGATCTATGTAAATGATGCCCAAAGTCCCGTCCCCTGAATGGCGCAAAACACACGTTTACTATGAATTGGCGTAAGCGACGTTCATAATAACACTGATTACACACGTTAAATCACTGCCCCAGGTCCGGGGAGACTCTGCCAAGATTCGGTAGAAGTCGCCAACCCCGGAATAAAATGATCAAGTGCTACGTAATATAATGACACACAATATAAATACCTGTTATAGCATACACTGAACAGACAGAGAATGGGAAGGGTCACAGACCTGGCATTTATTATTATTATTATTATTACATCGTCTGTATCATGCTGTATCACAGCATCCAGTTACTAATATATCAAATAACACAGCGACCAGACACAATCATTGTGCAACACACACACCAGAAACAAACACATGAGCCAGGAGCCATCTGTCACTCCCATGCATTGTGGAACCACAAGTCCCAGCATGGACTGCAATACAAATGCTATCAGGGCATTACTATGACACAGGGACTGTATGCTGCAGAATGGAGTATACTCTATATAATATAATATGATTATAATAATATATAAACATAGGTAGTATGCAGCCATTGGGTTCATAGGTCATGACATGCACTGTCTCCAATGCATCCCTATGCACGCACCCGCAAGGACTGCGAGTCTGGGGGGTACTCACCTCTAACCCTCCTCTCCCCTCAATATGGATCTTGCACCTCACCGAAACCCCCCTCCTTTACTCTTCCAAAACACCAGCTGACAGTTTCTATGGCGATGGAACTGTGCTTTACGGTCAGTGTCGTAGCCGCCAGAGGCTGGGACCTGTGATGCCGTCACGTGCGTCGATTTCCGGGCTTACTGTTAAGATGTTGAGTTAATAAAGTTTTTTTCATTTGGCTTTGGGGAAAAAAAAATGAGGAAAAAAAAATGAGGACAGCGGAAAAGGAAGTGGGCGGAGCTTACGTTCTTTGTTGAGGTTTTTACTGGCTGCTGGTGACAGGTTCACGTTCTGTCGGTGGGATATGACGTCATACGTCGCACCATTATAATCCCCCAGTCATTCTCTGAGTCGATGCGTTAGCGGCCATCTTGTTTATTGGCATTACACATTTTGCATTAATTAATTATAGTTTGGTCAATTATGAAAGGTGAGTCATGTAAATGTGCAACTTCCATGATTCCTAATGAAAGAGTGAAACATTCAGGAAGAGTTGGCAACCCTGTTGTTATGCAAATGAAATTTCATTTTTTTCTGTTGAATATTTTTATTAGACAAATCACGGAGGTAAACAAAGTACAGTACACAAACATCACAGCAATCAACGAACAGTTATTGAGGAAGGGAACAAAGAAATGGCAGATTTGCACAGTACAAAAACAATTGTCCTTTCACAATATAAACCATTTTCAGAAAAAACATATACATAAGGACGTATAATTTCATGAATTGGCCTATAGCATCCTGCGCATAATAAACCAAATACAGTTAGGAAGATGGCTACAGGGAGAACCTCAGGAGACTTATGAAGAGGGCAGGAATGCAGGAAAAGTAGAAGCAAATAAAAATAGAGGGTGGGGGGGGGGTTTGGTGGAGAGGGTGGGCGTGAAGAGTAAACTAGTAAACAGTAGAAACAAGAGTAGTATGTGGTAAATTTAACACCAAAACCGGGTCAAGCATGAATGAGAGATTTATAGAGATCGGAAGTTTGAAATTCCAACCAGGGCAACCATAAGCGTTTATATTTATCATAAGTGGGAACATCATCAGAGTGGAGATCATCCATGCCTCGATCAATTTTAGTTAACCGGTCCGGGATTGTCGGAGGGTGTGTTGATCTCCAGCGTATCGGAATCAAAGCTTTAGCCGCGTTGTTTAGGAGAAACAGGAGTGAGCCCTTATAGGATTGATGAGAGGTAGAGGTCCAATTTAACAGCCAAAAAAGAGGGGAGTCCGGAACTTCTTCACCCAAATTAGTCTCGGATATGGTAATAACCGAAGTCCAAAAACTCATAATCAAAGGGCATGACCACCAGATGTGAAATATAGAGCCCACTGAACCCTGGCACCTCCAGCATGTATCAGGAACCGTAGGATAAAATTTGTGCAGACGTTCTGGGGCGTGGTACCACCTCGAGAGCTGTTTCGTGAATCTCCAAACTAGGGGAACCAATGGATGAGTTCTGGAAGATCCTTGTCCACTGAGTTTCATCAAGAACATGTCCGAGGTCCCGCTCCTAGGCCTTGAGAAAGGGAGGAGGTGAGGTAAAAATATCCATAAGAAGAATCTTATAGAGGCGGGAGATAGCATGCCTGGGAAGTTCAGACAATCGACACATGTTCTCAAACAAAGACAGGGGAGACAGAGGTCGGGTATTGACACCAGAGCGATGTAAGTATGATCTGAGTTGTACATATCCAGAACTCTGTATCTGGTAGATCACCCTGAGATTGGAGATCAGAAACCTGGAGAACCTGGCCATGACTTACCAACTGATCGACCCGAAAGAGACCAGCTTCATACCATTTAGCGAACTTGGTGAGGGACAAGCCTGGTGGGAAAAGGGGGTTACCTAAAAGAGATCTCATGGGAGAGTAAGCAGATGAGGTGGATGGAAGGTGTCTGAGAAATCTCCACATCTTCAATGTGGGGCCAATAACAGGGTGAGAGGACATAGGAGGCGATAGTATCCCGGGGGCTATAGCTACTGGCAGTCCTAAAGAATGGCTTTCAATGAGAATCTGTAACGTCCACTCCTATTCCTATTCAACATGCTAGCCCGGTAATAGGAGTAGATATGGGGCAGTTGCAATTCCCCTTGGGCCTTAGGTTTACTCAAGCAAATGAAGTTTAATTATGTACAAATGAAATTGAGGTTTCATCCACCTACTTTCAAATCCTGTGGATCATCCCATCCCATCAACCCGTCATCTGGAAAATAAGGGATAATTGTGTCTTGCAATCCACTTCTCCAGCCACTAAATTTTGTGCAATTTGGAAATTATTTGTCTTCACATTTTTAAACAAAGTTTGTCAATTGTCTGGAATTTCTGAGACACTGAGACACATTGGACCAGATCCATATTTTGCATACTGTTTACTTACTCACGACTTACGAGTGGGTAAAACCATGATGAATTGCAGGGGGGGGCAACATGTGCAACATGCAACTTTATTGTTGCATGTTGCACACAGATACTGACCAGCGTTACTGTTACACTGTTATTACACTTGTGCTGGAAACATCATCTCTCAACTCTAATATGGATTGAACTAATGAAACCTAACCCGGGGGAGCCTGCAAATCTCCTTAGACCAGGGCTGAGGTAGTGATTTAATATAAATCACTGCCTCTAGCCCCAATCACTACTATGAATGGGGGTGGCTTGATGACATCATGCCCGCCCATGAATAGCAGATACGTGGATGATGCCAGTCAGGGGTCATGGCTTTGAGTATGTCTTGAATAAAACACTCCCTCTGCTCCACCCCCAAGCTGAAAGCTCTTGGTTTCTCCCGGGAGGTAAATCTCACATGGCCAGAGAGTCCTTCAAATCACAAATTTGGCAGACATGAAGCCCAATTCAAATGTTTGCAAACTCTCTTATGCACACTGCGTAGGACAGGGGTTCCCAAACTGTGCGCTTGGGCTCCCTGAGGTGCCACAGCGCCGTCATTGGGGTGCAATGTAATGTTTTTGTCCGATGTGGTGCCACGTTGCTAGTGTTACTTAGAAGCGCACATTTTACTTCTTGTATTGGAGCGGCATAAGATTTGATGTCATCCTGAAGTTATACTGTTCTGACTCAAAAACTTAAAAATGGGGATGCTGGGTAATTATTGTGTCTTAGGTCCTTGAACAGATATGGAGACCCTAAGGGTGCCTCAAACTGAGAACGTTTGGGAAAAAATTGTATGTTTTTCTTCTCACGACGGGCCGGGGGCGGAGTTTAGACGGGCCGGGGGCGGGGCCTGTTTGTCCCGCTGCCTCCGGCCGAGATGTTGGGAGGTATGTCATTGCGCTGGTTTCCATCAAATTACTGAAGGGTTAAAACCTTCTGGGAGAAACCAAAAGCTGGCAGCATAGGGGTGGGGGCAGAGGGAGTGATCATACCTCCCAACATTTGCCGGGAAGAGAGCGGGACGCACAAAATCCACCCAACTCTGCACGCCAAACCCCACCCACCCGCTGCAGAGACACGCCCCCTTTTCGTGGCGCAGCAAAACAAAAAATCCCCCACTTTGTTCCCATAGCCGCTTAGCGGGACAAACTGGTAGGAAGGAGGGACAGCGGGTCAGTCCCAAAAAAGCGCGACTGTCCCGCTAAAATCGGGACAGTTGGGGGGTATGTGTAGGGTTACCACCCGTCCGGGTTTACTCCGGACAGTCCGGGAATCGCACATGGCGTCCGGGGTCCGGAGCTGTGCTGTCCCCGGACTATACAATGTCCGGGAATCAGCGTCAGAAACTTCGTTCGTTCACAAACTTCGTTCAGTCAGTTTCACTTTCAGCTCATTCAGCTCAGCCTCGGGGTTACAATGTTGCAAATAACAGCTGCTGTCTCTGCTCTG
>JABWIB010008961.1:3904-20218 GCA_016617825.1 Platyplectrum ornatum | reverse complement strand
CCCACTTGATAACTGTTACTTATCTGCACCTGTGGATCACCAGAATGAAACTTGCTCTCATATTCAAGATGGCTGCCTAGCAAAGTCTCTTCCTCAGAGGTGCCTGCAGATCTCTCCCTTGTGCTCCACACTGTCACTCCCCAGCAGATCAGGGCAATCTCCCTGGCTCTGGAATCCTGTCTTCCTCCAGATCAGCACTCCTGTGCCCTGCTGGTACTGTCCCCTCTCCTGTGCCCTGCTGGTACTGTCCCCTCTCCTGTGCCCTGCTGGTACTGTTACCTCTCCTGGACTTCTCACACAGCTCAGTCTCTCTCTGGGTGCTCTCTCTCTTCTCTTCTGCCCTGGGGTTCTACAATCTCTCTCCACACTGATCTGCCCAAGCCTCACCTTTTTTAGTGTGTCCTTCTGGGAGATGTAGTTTCTCCCCCTGCAATGGTAAGTTTTCATCTTTCTCCTCATTGCTACTAAAATTCTTAATAGCCCCTGGGTGCACAAGTCCAAATGCATCACTCCCAGGGGTTACATACAGTTAATAGATGATGGTAAGAAAATGTACATTTGTATTTCTGTAAATAGGACTTCATAATCTTATATGTTTATCTGATTATCCATTTTTGGGTCTTTCTTAACATGACATAAAACATATTATTATTGTTTTAATAATTGTATGCGTTACAGGTTGATAAAGTGATTGCTTAGATGTGTTAAATAGAAATAAAAACCAAAAGTCAACATTTGCATAATAATTTATTTATACTAAGAAAATTAGGAACCAGGCTCATATTTAAAACGGAATAAATAAGCATGTTTATGTAAAAAAATAATAATTTTTGGTAACTATGCATAGGTTTGTTTATCATTTATTTCACATTGCAATACTGCACCTTCTTTTGTTAATAAATATACATAATCATTGTTTTTTGGTTGTGTAATCATTTTTGTAATATTGTATTGTTTTTGCAACGTTGTGTTGCACAGGTGGGAAAAGTAAAGGTAATAATAATTAAATAATTTATTTTCCCACAATGCACAATTTTGTTTAAATAAACACAACGGTGTATGTAAATATAATAGATATTTTTCCTTGCACATCAATCTCACGACATTTAAGTATAGTTATACAAACCAGAAATATGTAAATTGTAAATGTTTCACTGTTTAAGACGGTTAGGGAGACATTATTCATAATGTGTGTGCTTTGAATAACATTCATTTGATATGTCTGTCACACATATACTGCACTGTAGTTAAAATGGATGCATATTGCTGGAAGAAAACACCATACTTTTTATGTGAAAAGGTTTACCATCACTTGCTACTTAAANATTTTGTTATGGTATGATAGCACTACTGCTTCAATACAGTACACAACTCTAAAAACGCATGTACTGTGTTTTTAATACTCACTGCCATAGCAATAGTGTACTATAACATTAATGACATAACATTAATGGTCATTACTTTCGCTGAACTTTCGTTGTCTGTTTACCCTACAAACTTCCTTTGTTATGTCATTCTGTAGACTGCAACAACATTTTTGCTTTATTTGTACAGTCCCATTATCGTTCTAGCATTGTGTACAGCTTCGTACACTATACAATTGTTACTACGATTTCAGTTTCTGCTTGTCAAAAGATGAAACCGTTGTTTCCTTCTGCGATTTTAAACAACGACTGGACGTGTCATTAAAATATTGTTAGCATACAGTACTTTAGAACGATGCATCGTAGGATCATGAAACATCGTTTCATGCATACGATCCATCGTATAGTGTATGGCCAGCTTAAAAGTTGACAAATTCATGGGGCCAGGTGGGATACATCCTAAAATACTAAAAGAACTTAGAGGGGTGCTGGCACAACCATTGACTAAATTATTTATTAACTAAATTATTTATTGTTGTCGTTGACAACAGCAGAGATTCCAGAAGATTGGAAATGGGCAAATGTAGTCCCTCTGCATAAAAAGGGAAGTTGGGAGGATGCTGCCAACTATTGACCAGTAAGTCTAACATCAGTAATAGGGAAAATAATGGAAACCTTGTTAAAAGAACACATCAAATATCTTAGAAGACCCCACACAGCATGGTTTTGCAGAGGGAACATCATTTTAAACAAGTTTAATAAAATTTTTTGACTGGGTAACAAAAGAAGTAGATAAAGGGGTTGCTGTGGACATAGCTTATCTCGATTTTATTTTGATTTGCTTTCCACACAATGGAAGCACAGAAAATCTGGGATTGGGAAAAAAATAGTCGAGTGGATACAATCTTAGTTACAGAATAGACAACAAAGAGTTGTAGTAAATGGAATCCATTCATGGGATGGTAGGATTATTTAATATATTTTTTGGTGACATTACACATGGTATCATGTTCTGAAGGCCATATCTCCAGAATGACATAAATACATTAAGTGCAAAGAAGAGCCACCAAAATGGTACATGGTATGACCAAAAAATTATAAAGAAAGACTAGAGCCCCGATGGTCAACCTGTGACACTCCAAATGTTGTCATCTACAACTACAAGTCCCATCATGCTTTGCCAGCTCATGCCAAAGACCCAGTATTCCAGACTCCTGGCAAAGCATGATTTGACTTGAAGTCTGACAACATCTGTAGTATCACAGGTTGAACATCAGGGGACTAGAGCAACTAAATATGTTCAGCTTGGAACAGGGAATGGAGAAGGGTGATATGATAGCAGCTTTCACATATATCAAGGGATATCAACAAGTGGAGGAGGGGACATTTTTCAAAGAAAGAGTTATAGTAGAATGCGAGGGCATGCATATAAACTAGAGAGTGGTAGGTTCAGGGGAAATATACAAAAGAATTACTTCACAGAAAGGTTAGTTGATAAGTGGAATGGCCTTGCATCAGAAGTGGTGGAGGCTAATACTACAGAACAGTTTAAGCAGCTTGGAATAAATATAAGGGGATTCTGAGTCTCACACAAAATAGAGAATAAAATGATGTCAGTATAGTTTTAAAAACACAACTGGGAAGGCTGGATGGGTCACGTGGTTCTTCTTCTCCGTCACTTCTATGTTTCCATGTTTCTATATATTTGCAAAGCTAATAGAGGACCATCAAATATTACAATATTAAAACCCAATCGGACATCTTAAAAGAACATCAATTATATTTGCAATAATAATGTTCAAACAACAGGGCTCAATAAAGGTTGCTATTTTAATTTTATTGAGTCTGCTTCTTTATTTGTTCTTTTCTATTCTCTCTTTAAAAAAATGAATTTAATTTAAGTAATCAAATGCTACTATGCAGTTTATTTATACCACTTTTAATTAACTATCACCGCAACTACATAGATCTGTTTCTAAATCATGTAACTTACAACACCAATATTAACAACTTTATATAAATAACCTTTCAAATACTTATCGTTAAAATTAACTAGATTTAGCCAAAAACGTACTTCTTTAATTCAAGTGTCAAGGTGTGTCCAAAGTAAGTATAGTTGGAGCTCAATATTATAATTCACAATGCACCAGCAATTAAGTTTAACACAAAATGTTTATGTATTATTATATCATGGATGGCTGCAATTAGAGATATTATGCTAGTTGGTATGGAGACATTAAGAGTATACTGTATATGTCCATATATACTGTATTTACCAATACTAAATTATCACATTATCAATTGAATTACAAAAACTCTGTGAAATGGATCATCACTTAACTATTTCAGTAGGATCGTCAACTTTGTAGCACAACTTTTATCCCAAAATCAGATGCAATCATTTTTGTTCCAATGCAATAGATTTAAATATGTGGCATTAAGATTTGCTATTTCCATAAAGACACACTAGAAAAAAATGCACTTTACTGTTCAGTACAAGCACCGAGAATATTTCATATATTGTTTCAATATGTTTTATAAATAAAGGCACGGAGTAATGAAAGTACTATGAAGATCAATGTTTTCTTTAGTATATCATTAGAGTATAACTTCAGTACATACTAACCTGCATCCAGATGTAACACATTTAGACTTTCTCCTCGTCTCGACAAGCTGTCTGGAGTATTTTGAGGCTTTACCGGGTCAGCTACTGAGATCTACACTCGACCACTGAATTCCCCCTGCAGCTTCTGGTGCAGGTGATCAGTCACCAGCTGCTCTTCTCACTCTCTTATTTTTTTTAATCTACCTCTCCATCTGCCTTTTCCACTTTCTCTCTTATATAATTAGATAATTATTATATAATCCCTCTTCTCTCTTCACTATTTCTCTCACTTCAACCTCCACCTTCTCTTGGTCTGTCTTCATGCTTTCTCCTCCATTCTACAGGTCTGCTTGCTTCTTCTCCCTTCAGCTATCTGACTACTCACTGCTTACTATTAAACTCCACTCCTCTTGTGTCCCTTCTCGCCTTAATCACACCATTGTGCCCTTCTCAAACAGTCTATGCCTCCATCATTCCCTGCCGCTCTCAGTCATTTATGTACTACCAGATTCTTTCTTAACTTCTCCTGATGTACTACTTCCTGCGTCTTTCACCCATAACCTTCCCAAGACAAAGCTGTAATAATTCACGCTCACACTCACATTCACAACCAAATAAACAGCAACACCACCAAGGGGGGCTACACTAGTACTGTGATGCCTGCATTTTGTAGTATAGGCTGCCCTAGACATAGGCCAGAAAGGTTGGCTCCCAAGGCAACTCAGTAGAGCCTGAGTGGAAAGGCTTAGGGCTACATCTGTTCTTTAGACTGTTCCATTATGGATTTACAAAAAAATAAATAAAACAGGAAGACCATATGCAGATGAATATAAACAGCAAGCGGCATAGCACGCCCTCTGACACCCAGGCAGCCAAACACACATCACCTACCAACTTATCTAAGAAATAAACATGCGGACAAGAATGGCTGGATTTTAAAAAAGAGAACATGGTTTATTTAACCAGTGAATTAATTAATTGAATGGGTTCGAATTAAAAATTTTAAACTAGAGATTAACCTAACCGTGGATAATGGTAAGAGCTAGGTGGCCCAATAGCAGATTAAACCGGAGGGGGGTCAGCAGAACCACTTACTGAGTGGTCTCCCGCCTAGACCTCGCAACCTTAACCCGGCCCTACAGCAGCACTCGACCTGTCATACTCTGACCACCCCAGGACCTGGAAGGTGGTCACCTACCGGGCACCAACCGCTAAGGTGCAATGCCCCGCCCTCAGGTTTTGCTCCGTCTGAAAGAGAAACAAAACATAGACTACACATAGGGAACGGAGGGTGGATGAAAGCAGAAGAAAAAGGCTGCCCTTATGACCCCTCATTAAACTTATATAAACTCCCTCCCCCCACCCCTTGCCTTAATTACCCAATGATAAGCATATGCCCCCTTATCCAGCCCACCCATCCCTTCACTTAAAATTTTAACCCTTTTGGGTGCCAGGTCCCAACGAGGAGCCTTTCTGCTGTTTATGGACCTGCAGCCCTATGGGGACTTGGGTTCATTTAAACATATATAGTGTGATTGTAGTGTAGACATCAACGGATTGTAGGTTACAGCTAAAGTGTATAATACAAGATATACAAAAAATAGAATGATGATATGCCATGTACATTAAAGTACACTATAAGAACATTGGGCTTGCAATTGTGGATTATTACATATCATTGTGTAGGATCTGGGTATATAGTCCTCTAACTTGACTTTTTATCTTCAGAGATTCTCAGATAGTGTTCTGAGAAGTCTGCAGCTAAATACAAACATAGTTTGGAAGGCATACAAACCTGGCTGTGCTTGTGTGCATATATATACAAAATAACATGAGACTGAATCCCCTACTGCTGCGTTTGGAGCTATGAACACAGTGGTGAGCATATGCCTCCCGTCCCCTACTGCTGAAAACAGTGGTGAGCCTATGCCAGATTCCTGCGATATGTAAACTCCTGTGCATGAGCATGCAGGTCACTCCCCTTAGGATAAGATAGCGGGATCCCATCTCGCACCTATTTTGATGAGGATAAAACATAAATCTATAAATATGAATGTCTAGCAGATCAGATCTGTATGGTAAATGCATGTGCGTTGCACATGGGCAACCTCCAAAAGGTCTCAAACCAGTTAGCAATTAATATACTGTTTAGTTGTGATAGTAAAGTGCAATATTTTGGTTCTATTTCCTTAATGACATATTTTTTTACAAATGTAACAACATTTTCATGGCTTTAATAACTTCTTTGTTTCTCAAACTGTACACCAGTGGATTTAACATTGGAACCACAGCCATGTACAACAGAGAAAGAAGTTTGTCTTGTTCTTGAGAATTTTCTGTATGTGTTCTCATGTAAAACCCAAGTGACGTGCCATAAAGTAATATAACAATAATTAAATGTGAAGAGCAGCTGGAGAAAGTCTTTAGTCGTCGTACTGATGTATGAATCTTTAGAATAGTAGATATGATGAAAATGTAAGAGGTCACTATTAGACAAAAGGGGAGAATTCCAATGCACAATCCTTCACTAAAAATAATAGTCATGATGTTAGTAGTATCATCACAAGAGAGATTCAACAACGTTTTAAGCTCACAGAAAAAATGGTTAATTTTTCGAGATTTACAGAATGATAATTTAGGAATTAGCAATGAGTACATGAGTCCATTTAGAGCACCTGTAATCCAACATAAACTATTCAGGATGATGCATAACCTATTGTTCATAATGAGTGAGTAGTGAAGTGGTTTACAAATGGCGACATAACGGTCATAAGCCATGGTGGTTAGTAGAAAAAATTCAGTGTCAAGACAAAATATGAACATAAATATCTGTGTCAAGCAGCCTGGGAATGATATCCTGGTGTTACCTGTAATTGTGATGGCCAGAAGCTTTGGTAAGATGGAGGAAACATTAGCTATGTCTTGCACTGACAGATTACATAGGAAGAAGTACATGGGAGTGTGTAATGAGGGCGTCATACACACAAGGGCTGTAATGAGCATGTTTCCAAGTGCTGAAACCAAATACAAGAATAAAACCAAAATGAAAATAACAACTTGAATGTTTGGATTTCTGGAAAATGCCACAATGTAGAATTCTTTCTGGACGGTGTCATTTTTTGCGATCCCATCCATCTTTCTCTTTTACAGTATGTAGAAATTAGGGCATGTGATTTTTTTTATGAAAAATAAGTAGAGTATGTTCTTAAGGTGAGCGGGAAAGGGGTTTAAATGTTACATTAAGTGCTTAAAAGAGCTCCTGTCTGGATACAGAGTGTAAAATATCTGCAATAGCACAATAAATGTGTATTAAAACAACACAACAAATGTGTTTATGCTATGTTATTGCAGTGTTATTTACTAGTGTCGGTCGGTGAGATAGCAGAAATCAAATCTTTTTGAGTATAACATTTTAGTCTTTACCGTGGAAGGTTTTTACAAGTGCAACTTTGAAGTAGTAATTATGAAAACTTACATAATTTTCACTATTCTATGAGTTATTTAATTTACAACTTGAGTTTATAAGACAGAGAATGAATGGATACCAAACTTTTTAAATGATGACACAAAAAATGTCTTAGGCTTATAGGGCATAAGTAAGTATAATTAGAAGTAAAATAAAAAATATCATATGTTTAATAAAAATGTGTATATTTGTAGATATTTGTCATTTCTAATTCTAAGTATAAATATTTCTTACCTTTCAGTTAACAAAGATGATTACTTTATTCCACATACATTCTTATAGACACTTTTAAGATTGGATATTTCTATAGCTGTGCAATGTACAAGCATAAATATTCTGATGATCTTTATCGATAATTTCATATTTGCAGGTCTTTTATTTGTTATTGCCATTTATGTAGATCCCTGGAGATTGTCAATTATAAATGAAGATCATGCATTCATTTGTAGTGGGAATTATATGAGTAATTTTGAAAAACAAAAATATTGCTGACAAAATATTATCAAGTGTAATAAAACATATCTTACTGTATGTTATACACACTTAGGGAAGAGGACCTGCACTAAGGAAAATCCCTCCTCACCTTTCTTATATTTTATATAGTTATTATTTATTTATTTATTTATCTAAATAAAATGTAAGGTGGTGCACCCTTTTATCCCTACTAATTGTATAAATTCCAAAAGAAGAAAGGAGAAGACATAGGGGGTTTATTAATGGGGCACTCTTAGAGGGCAACACTTCATATTTATCAGAAAATGTAACTTTTATTACATATTTATTTAAAACTTGCGAAATAAATTTAAAATAGATAGATAAAGATAAGTAGGAAAGTATATAAAAACAACCTGTACCACACTGCTCAATATGTTTAAATCGGCAATTAAATATATAAATAAATTATTAAATTATTAAATAGCTGCTGTCTCCGTTACTGGGCTGGTATGCAGACGTCTCTGCATCACTCTGCCTTCGTGTCTGCAGAGAGGGACCCAAGCCCTCCGCCTTCTGCAATAGCGTTCTCACGAGCCGGCCGGCTCGGTATTTACATGTGGAGAAAGTGCTGTGACTATGGGGCAAAATAATTTGGTGTGAGAGCCAATGCAATATATAATTCTCAGGGCGCAATTTATTTAGAATTGCTTTGTCCCCAACACAGGGCTTACAGTGCTCTGGATCCATCCCAAAATTCCATAATTCCACAGTGGTAACTGGCAGTGGCTGCAGTCTGCACAGCATATTAAATAGAGGTAGTAGTCCTTCTATAATTGAAATGGAATAAATATACCATGATGAGTTTATGCATCTGCAATCATTGATTACATTACATAAGCCAATGACTGCAATATTTCCTCCTGTTACTTTCAGTGGACAGCATGGTAACCAGGTTTTTTCCTACATTTCAAAAACATATGGTAATGCACTTTAAACATTAGGTGACATCGGTTCAAATGCCTACAGCTCACCAAAGTGCCTAAAATATAAAGAAAAGCTACATGGGACTATAAGAAATACTATAAACATATCATTATAAAGCAAAGTTGTTTACCACGTAAATAAGTTCAGTGATAATTTTTAGTGCCAATGTCCTCACAGGTTCTCCAAAGAGTTGTTGGGTTCTAGTGATTTAAGCAGAGTACAGACAACTGCTCAGACACTTGTTTGTGACACCTGTGAAAGTAACAACATACCCGTGCCAAAGGTTCCAGACAAATTTGGACTTTAAAATAAGATGAGAAATGGACCCTACAGTACAAAGCATTGTGAGGACAAGACAAATCTTGACCCATCTATCTCCTAAACCATATTTGTCAAGGTTATATCAATGACATTGCCTCAGTTATAAACTTATCTAAAAGGCAAACAGAAATTTGGCTCAATTTTATACTTTTTAAAGTATATGTTTGCAGACGGATCTAGTGGGCCAGATTCAGATTTACACTCTCATGACTTACACTCATGACTAACATACTCATGGGCAAAACTATGGTGAATTGCAGGGGGGGGTAAAATGAATGTCAGTGTTTGCATGCAGGAAGAATACTTTATTGTTGCATGTTGCACACAGATACTGACCATCATCTCTCACTTGTAATACTGATTGCAATTAATTCAATATACCTCCCCTGCAGTTCAACATGGTTTTGCCCATGAGAGTGTAAAGCTGTCCATACACTATGCAATAAATTGTTCCAATCAACCAAGTAGCTGTGCTACTCAGATTGGTCTTGCCTTTGTCTGCCTAAATCAGAAATTCCAGAAGGTCAAAAAATTAAAGATTAAAAAGATTAAAACTGATGCTCAGTGGACTCTTTGATGGTCCATTGAAGTTCCTCAGAAATAATTAGAGAACCATACGGTATAGGACTACAAAGAGCTAGGGGACAAGCTACTAAAATCTTAGACCATGGGGTGTAGCATGTCTCTGAATAGTCTATGCATAATGGAAAAGCAGTATCAGGGCAGGTGTCCGTGCATGCTGACTGACCACTGTCAGACACTTAAAAGGGTTGTTACTGAGATAAGAAAATCATATGTAACTGTTTATCATGTCTGTGTGGTTAGTAAACCTTATATTGCTAACTTTAACTGGGTCTCACTCAAAACATATATGTGATAAAGTCATTCTAAAACACTTACTTGAATTAAGTTCAAACTTCACATAATTAATAAACGTCATAATTGTCCAATATGTTTTTAGCATTAACAATATTACAAGCTTACTAAAGCCTATGATCAGGACCAGTTTGCAGCGCCGGCCAGCCTGTCACAGACACTCAAAAAATGCGTCAGGCAGTACAACACTCCATTACACATTGTAATATGCAAATTAAGCCTGTCACTGGCTCAGCAGACACCTTATTATCTAACAAAGTTACTGCAGTGCTTTGTGCCTTTGCCACAGGCAGACTGAAGAACCACACTAATTCTTCCTTACCTCCTTTTCCCTTCTCACCCTAATCACCAATACAGAAAAAAAATGGAAACACCACTTTGAAAAGAAGTACAGAAGAGATTACAGGTAAATGCATACAATACAGATACATTAAGGTGAACTAAAGGCTACAGAGACAGGAAGAAAGAATATGGGATGCCTAAGCCCCCGCTGCCGTGAGGGGGCTATACTGAAAGACAGAAGTGACGCAAGAGGCAGTATTGGAAAGCTGGAGACATTAATGGGGAAATTTTATATATATTTTATAACTGGATACACACAAAAAGGAGAGTGCAAATTTAAATTGTAATGGGGATTCTAAGCACCTAGCTCTGGCCCATGGTAACATGTAACACTTGTAACACATTTTCATAGCAAACTTAAAACAATTGATCTACATGGATTATCCCTTGCACAGTCTGATTTTTAACATTTTTAACATTCTCATTTAGACTTAACCCAACCTCAATTCCAATACTATTTCATAAGATATGCATTTCATTTTGAAAATGTTTCTGTTCTTAATATTGTTTTTTTTTTAACTTCTAATTAATAGTCAGTGGAATTCACTTTTAACTTACAATTCCACATAGATAGTGTGGAAACACAAACACAATTCCCAAATGACAGGATTTTATTGTAGTATGTCATTTAAAAAAATCTCACTAATGGTCCAAGATATCATAAAAAGGAGTCCCCTATAGTATTTACCTAAATGTACAAATAACATTTCTTATCTGTCTGTTAAGAGCACAATGCTGTTTATGGATAAAAAGCTGACTTACAACTATATTAATGTACATGGGAATGAGATCTGCAGCTCATCTCAGAAAGGAAAAATATCAGGACAAATATCAATACAAGTGATTTAATAACTAAAAAGGAACAAGTGATTCTCCTGGATAATTTGTTATCTTTTTTCCTTTTAGTACTGCTTATGTGTTCATTTTTTTAACAAAAAAACTTTAACTTTAACTCAACTACGACATATTCTGAATTCTACACTTGAATTAGTTTAAATGTATCATTTCAATCAGTTTTTCTCCACATTCCCTTCATAATTATGACCCTCTAGATTATACATATGATTTCTTGCTTTGATACATATCTTCTTTTTGAAAAATTTCACCCTTATGCACTTGGTAAAACCTTTGCTATCACCCTTCTTTTTCTTCTTTTCCACGTTATGCATGTTTAGTTCTGTAATCTTTCTTCATATGCTTTATGACACATGCCATGCACTATTATAATTGCTCTTCTTCACACTATATATATATATATATATATATATATATATATATATATATATATAAATTCATGACCTGAACATATTATTTCAGGTGAGACCATACCTACAACCTATAAAGAGGCACTGGTACTTTTCAAGCATCTGTCTTATTATTGCTTGGCTACATTTAAATCACAAGAAAGAGTCATTCCGTTCACTCTTAGTAGTTTCTTATATGGTATATTAAATGCTTGTTTATGATTTATGAACTTCTGGTTCACATTCTTCAGTCTTCAGTCTACCTAGATCATAAATCCCTCCCTGTGTGTTACACATATACATTTCATCTGCTCCCAGAGCATTTTTCCACCCTGTTACCATGTGTAATTTCATCAACAAAGATATGATTCTGTAACGTTTTAGGCACTTTTCTTTTATGCATCTTACTCTATTTAGTCAGAGGTTTTTATATTGCTTTAAATCCAATTTATTTACAGATACTTTGTTTCAGGACATAAAATGAATGAAGAATTAGCAAATGACACCTCACAGATTGAATTCAACATCTTGTCATTCTCCACATCAAGTACTGGAAAAATTGGGCTTATAACAGCTGTGTTAGTAGTTTATCTGATTGTAGTTATTGGCAATCTTATTATTATTCTCTTGGTGTGCCTTGTGTCCCAGTTACATACTTCCATGTACTTCTTCCTGTGTAATCTCTCCATATTGGACATATTATATGTCACAACAACTCTCCCCAAACTGTTGTACATAACTATAACTGGCGATCACACTGTATCTTTCAATGCCTGTATAGCACAGATATATTTTTTTATCTTCTTTGGTGATACTGAGTGCTTTCTGTTGACATCAATGGCCATCGACCGATATGTAGCGATTTGCTTCCCTCTCCATTATTCTCATATGATGGGTAAACGAGTTTGTGCCTTATTAGCTGTGCCTGCATGGTTTGTTGCTTCCTTCAATTCTTTAATACTTACATGGTTTGTTAGTGGCTTGACTTATTCTCGTATCAATAAAGTCAATAATTTCTTTTGTGATATAAAAGCATTGATTATTGTCACCTATAGTGATACTACAATCTTCAAAAGATGTATTTTCTTAGATGCAATATTAATTGCCGGTACACCCCTTCTACTGATCTTGATTTCCTACACCTGCATCATTTCCACCATCCTAAAAATTAAGTCCTCAGTTGGAAGACGCAAAACATTTTCAAGTTGTACCTCCCATATAACAATTGTTGTGTTGTATTATGCAACAGCCATGATATTGTACATGCAATATTCTCAAGAACATGATAAGTTTCTCACAATGATGTTTGCTACTTTGGTTCCAATGCTAAACCCACTAGTATACAGTTTGCGAAATAAAGACATTGTAAGTGCTATGACAAGAATAATGTATGGTCAAAATATAAGAGTTAATATATAAAAGATAATGGTGTTAACGTGAGTGCCATCATATTGGTAAACAGATTGTAAGACAGACAGTTTCCTTATTACATACAAGACAAGACAGGGCAAAACAGAGATACTTAATTGTAAACCAGTCCAGAGTTGATTCATCCATCATGGCATCTTTAAACCAACTGCCCTTGATTTGTACAGAGAGTCTTATTTGTACCAGAACTTCAAAAGCATCTCTTTCCAGGGTAACACACGATAATGTAGGTAATGTCATAAAAGTTCTTATTGAATAGTTTTTTAATTGAAAATGTAAATTAGTTTCTTGAATATTGAGTTTCTCAGTCACGTTATTAAAATACTAAAAAATAAGAGTAGAATAAATGTCCACTTGACTATGCGGTAATATAATTTCCCAGTTAGCAACGAGAGTACTGCAATTCTACGGACTCTGCCACTCCGTAGTATCAAAAAAACAAAGAATAAATTAGTCAAGAGTACTGTGCTAGATAGGGAAATTCATGCACAGACGGATTACAAATAGTAAACACAATATTTAATTCATAAAACAGACATTAAATATAATTATGGGGCCGATTCAATCCCGCGCAAAGATGGGAAAAAACGCGTAGTGCGCTTTTTCCTGTTTATTACGGGACTGAAAACTCGCGTCTTTATACGTGGCTTAATGAACCGCGAATGAAAAAAAACACGCAAAGGGGATTGAATCGCCCCTTAGTGTCTGTTATTGTCTCAATTAGTGCCCTGGGGGACATAGACAGGCAGATAGGTGTCATGAGCTTCATTGTGACATTGTCCATAGAAATTTGAGATTTTCCTTGAAGGTTGAAGAGTTCATTGTCTAGCACTTGCAATAGAGATTAGGGCAATATTGAAATACCGATCTCCAGCTGATTTCTTTAGATACCTCCAATTATGTCAGGTTTGTAGACAATGTGTTATTGCATACAGTAGCTTGTTAGTATAACTGACTGTCTAACCCAGTAACGGTAATCTGAGGAGCATGTAAACAGTACAACGGTACGTAGAAAATTATGGAAAAATTACCCACTTAGTACTGACGGAAGCAGGAATAGGAAGGTCTACCAAGGTGCAGAGTCTAACCGGGCCCTGGTCTTCACTTGGGCCCCTGAAGTTGGAGACAGACCGGAGCTGCAGAACACCCAGCAGGATTGTTCCCCAGTAGAACAATCCTATGCATGTGGGTAAATCTATCACCAAACACTGATAGGAAACAAGACAGATCCCAGGAGAAGAAGACAAAGACCCAGACAAACAGTCATACATTGCTAGGGCTTACAATCAAACAAACACACACCAGGCAGCAGGCGAATGTACTAGAGAGAAGGTAAACAGGGAATGAAGGGTAAAAAAGAGGACCAACTAGGA
This sequence comes from Platyplectrum ornatum, assembly GCA_016617825.1. NCBI lineage: Eukaryota > Metazoa > Chordata > Amphibia > Anura > Limnodynastidae > Platyplectrum > Platyplectrum ornatum. Next base: position 5,780 of record JABWIB010008961.1, on the reverse strand, counting down.
TGGTCTATCAATAATCACAAAGAAAGAGTGCAAGGCGAATAAGGAGGCTAAGAGAGAAAAATATGAGATGGCTATAGCATGCACATACAACTCTATAATGGCAAGTGCAGTTGCTAGATATTTAACAGAGAGGCTGCACAATCAGGGCCCTAGATTGGACCAGCCTGTGTTTCTATTGGCGTGTCCCGGCTGTCCTAGTAACAGCCAGGTCCAGTGAGATACTAGAGCGCTGAGTGCTGAGAGAAGAAAACGTCTTGGCTGCCTGGCCAATGGCAGAGGGGAATCCCCAGACTGTGGAATCCACGTAGCAGCACTGCGGGTAGACGCTGCATTACACTGGAGAGTTCATTTTAATAGGCAACACCTTCAGATGACACCATGGGGTATATTTACTAAGCAGGGAGATTGCAGTGAAATTCGAATTTGGGGAAGTTGCCCATGGCAACAAATCAGATTTGAGTTCACATTCTCCAGAGTGTAAAATGAAATTGAGAGCTCAAATCTGATTGGTTGCCATGGGCAACTTCCCCAAATTCGAATTTCACTGCAATCTCCCTGCTTAGTAAATATACCCCCATATATTCCATCAATGTCATTTGATTGTAATTACAAAATATCATAGTGCAGGTCTGTGCCTTAATGCTAAAGTGTAGATGTGAGATGTATATCCTGTGAAAATCTTAGAGAACGAGCTAGGATATGTTAAGATGAGTGAGGATATGTATGTGGGTGCAGTTTTATTGATGGCTTTGTTGGTTAGCAATATGAGTTTTTATTTAATTATGTAGTGTACAGGCAACTAATGTAGACACTGGCAGAGTGGACTAGCACTAGAAGAGCGATTTGCAAAGACGATTAGTCTGGCTGCTTCATGTAATATAGACTGAAGGGGGGTGATTTTATACTATGGAGCCCAATTTGGAGATCGAGAGCAAGTTTTTGGCCAAATGTCAGGGTCAAAGAACAAATAAGATCAGATCAAAGAACAAATAAGTGAGGTTAACTATAAAGTCTATCAGCTGGGAAAGGAAACCTGAGCAAATGTTTTACATAAACCTGATAAAGCCCTGGAGGGTTAGCTTACCTCCCAACATCTCACTGGAGGAGATCGGGACAGACTATTTCTGTACCCCAACTCCACCAAAGCACCACCACAGTCCTGCCTGGCTCCTCAAAAGTGGGACTGTCCCACTAAAATCGGGACAGTTGGGAGGTATGGGATAGTTTGTCATCTAAATTGGGAACACCAATAACTCTAAAAAGGGTAAATCTAAAAAGTTCCTTATAGAAAACAGAGATGTGTTTCCTGAGCTACTCAGCCGAACTACAATAAAGAAACATGACAAGAAAGAGATTAAAAGATGTTAGAACTCGGTTTTATAGAAGAGTCTAACCCTATAGTGCTAATCCCAAAACGTGATGATAGCAAGCTGAACTTAGTGTCTAAGGGCCAGATTCAGATATACACTCTCATGACTTTACACTCTCATGAATACCCCCAAAGCTTTCAGCGGGACAGTCACGATGTCCCTACCGCCACCCAGTTTGTCCCGCTAAGGGGACAAGCTTTAATTTCAATATGATACAGCAGTTGCAAAAAGAGGTGGGGCTTGAGCGGTGGGAGTTTCAGGGGCTGAGTCGGGTGGGTCCGGGGGCCGGGCTTATTTGTCCCGCTGCCTGGACTTTAAAAGTTGGGAGGTATGCTCTCATGGGTAAAACCATGATGAATTGCAGGGGAGGTAAAATGAATGTTAGTATTTGCATGCAGGGAGAATACTTTATTGTTGCATGTTGCACCCAGATACTGACCAGCGTTACTGTTACACTGTTATTACACTTGGGCTGGAAACATCATCTCTCAACTGTTATACTGATT
>JABWIB010008960.1:6982-25157 GCA_016617825.1 Platyplectrum ornatum | reverse complement strand
TATGGGCCACTGCTGTGGGCTTGCCCACCAGGCCACAATTTGCCAGCCTGCCCCTGCTTCCACACAGGTGCATACGGAAGTCAGCTAACAAGAGGAGAGCAGAATCAGGTCCAATATCTAGAGCTACATACTACAGGAATAGTAGTGTTTGTTTCTATTATTATATTAACAAAAATACTTTTTGATAGTTTTTAGAGACATTTTTTCCATTACTCAGAACTAATCCATAGACTTGCTGAGATCCTGAAACTATCTTCACTCATACCAAAACACTGACCCAATTCACCAGTGATACCCAGACCCTGAGCTAATGCCACATTTATCTATATATTTTGAATGGTGATATACATTTCTCTGTTACAGATAGTAATGGTTTTTTAAATAAAATTGTATACATCTAAATTGTATACATCTTTGTATACATCTAAAGTTTGGGGTTGGCTGTACTTAAACTATTTGTAACCTAAACTATATGAGGCATTTGGGGTACTTCTTGAGGAAGGTAAATGTTGGAAGACTTAATTATAGTATTTTATAAATCATGCAAACACATATCAATGTTGACAGTAGATGTTAATATTGTAGCAATAACCCTGNTCTGCTTGAGTTTCGTGATTGAGGAAGTTATTCTTAGAGATAAAAACTGCTTAGAAAATGTATTTTTTTACTTGAGAAATCATATCAGACATAGGCATTGAAAGTGGAGAACAGTGGTGGTGTTGTTGGATGCAGAAAATACACACACTCAGTGGAGCAGACCTATGTAGATGAAGTATAAAGTGGGTTAGACTTCTATATTTGACTTCTTTAGCTTGTTTATGCACAAATGGATTTATACTATTCTCTTATATATGGGATGGTAAGAGAATAAGAATTAAACAAAAGACACAAAATAGAGCCTAGATTTATTATTATTATTATTATTATTATTATTATTATTATTATTATTCTGCCTAATTAACACATTTTGGGGTATGGGTAACAGCTTCTTGGTGACCTATGTCAGGCTCTTGTTGGCATGGTAAAAACATAAACCCAGTATACGTTCTCCTTGCTTGGTCATACCCATTCTCTGCAGCATAATTTCCCAAGCTCAAAAATAGGTCCATAACTATTTAGGAGGAGAGGAATAGTGCTACTCTATGAAGCACCCACTCTCTGGAATAACCTCCCTCGCCCATTAGGACTATCCTTAAACTTAAAACACTCCCTTAAAACCAAGTTCCTCAACCTACTTAACATGTTCTACCCTACTTATAACTAATATACCTCTCAGTTCACCTTTCTATTTGAACACAAGTACAGACCTTCAAGATAAAGAAGAAAAATTGGTTTTGAGGCAGGTTGTTGACACCACAGCCTCCTAATGTTGGGGCCATAAATTTGATTCCCCGATAAAGTCTTATCTTCTTGGGTTTCCTACCACACCCCAAACAAATACTAGTAGGTTCANTGGCTGAACATTGACAAAAATGAATCCTACTGTTTGTGTGTTAGGGAATAGACTTAACAGTATCAACTATTTAAATAATGATGATAACAAGCTTTCTACACCAACATTATTTTACCTATATTGCAGTATGCACTATCATACTGCAATATCCTGACAAAAAATTATAGTTTGAGAATATAAAAATATTTTAGTGCATTTCTCTTGAATACAATGTATTTTTCTATTGCAAGTGTTTTGAAATATAGTTTTAGAAGGCTGAAAGACAGCAGGCTAAAACATTACTTTTAAAGCAGTTGTGGAAGATCCGAAGGACTACGATCTATTATGTAAAAAGAGAGCAAAATATGAAGAAACAGCTGTATTCTGCTCTATCCATTTTGTTAGGATAGGTAAATTCAATAAACCTAGTAGAACTTAGAGCTAGTAGAGCTCTTCTCTCCGTGTTCTCAGAAATGAACATTACCTTGTATGCGGATCCCTAGAGAATTCCAGTAGACACTTACCTTACCTGCAATGTTCTTGCATATACACTGTGATCGAGGTCATAACTCGGTTCACAGCAGTAAAAATGCAAATGTATGAAAAGTAAGATGGTCTGCTTATGAATAAATGCTAGGGATTTTCTAACAATAAAATAGTTATTGCAACCGGGCTGTTATTTTACATAATGGAAGATTGGGAGCTTTACACTTGGAATCTTGAAAATTAAGTAGACTAGGCTACGGAATATTATAATAAACTCTTTAACTTATCTTATGCACGCTAAATTAACCCTCACATACTAGTTCAATAAAAGAATGCAAAACGTTGTAATATTAAGATATAATAAGAAGTAATGTATTTAATGCTAAAATGTTTCATATGTTTGAAAACTTCCTGGTAAATAAATCAGTTGGTATACAGCCCCAGTTACATCAAACCTAATGTGAATCACAAATTGTTGCATGTGGAAATATCACATACCGCACTATGTTAAAATATTTACCTTCATATGTATATACAGTCTCACCTGTTACTTACTGTATATTAGAAATTTAGCATCAAACGAAAATAAGAAGGTAAATTATAACTCGATGACTTATTGATCTAAATATATTGGGTATTATTTATCAAGTGGATTAAACTTGAATACGGTTCTCTAAGCCCTAGATCAATCTTTAGGGAAACCCAACAGTCCATGTTTTCTAAATGTCATATGTTAATATTGTGTTACAACAAATGAAAAATGTGGTAATGGCAAGAAGTTATTATACTGAGATAAATGTGTTACTCCTACATATAGGAAGCCAGCTAATGGCTGGAATGCTGGAATTTGTAGTACCACAGAAGCTTCCACTCATAGGTTGCTTATATAAACTGTTTACATAACATATTAAAAGTAAAATGTAAACTTCTGTAAAAGAGTGTGCTATTACCTGATCTATGTAACCTATGTATCCTGAAAAGTGGGATGCATTTATTATTTTTCTTCAGCTTACCTTCAGATTATAAGAAAATTTCTATGATATAAGAACAGAATGTCTGGAAGAACCATGAACAGTGGTCTTTTGCAATCTTCATGGCTTTGGGATTTTCTTGTTCAAGCTTTTTGCCTTTTGGAGGATCTGGCTTCTTGGTAGGTTTCTTGGTGACAGGTTTCTTTGTTGGTGGAGGCTTCTTCTCAGGTTTGGAGGTATCATCCTGTTGGTTTCCACTAGGACTTACTTGCTTGAACTGTGAAGGAGCTGGAGCTTTTGGACACTTGCTGTGTTTAAACATTTGAGGCTCACATGGGTTCCCAACCTTTTTGAGGTCCTGGCTGAGCTGTACCCAGAAGCCCTTTGAATCACTGTTGTATGCTCGGCAGTAAGAAGGTTTTGATGCAAACTCACATGAATATGTTTTTGCTTGATTCTTACATTGGATTTGTATTCTGATTTCGCCTTGGCCACTGATACTCATGACACAAGCATCTCTGTTTTTGGTTTGAAAGGGATACTTTTGGTCCTCACCAGGCTTCTGTGCCAAGGTTCCCACCAGGAAAGCTAGCAAGGTTATAATGATGGTGCCACACATCATGGTCAGATAATCAGGCTGCAAATGTCTGTCTTGTCAAATTGGTGGAGCAATGCTGAAGCTGAGGAGATGTGCTTAGTGAGAGTGATAAATACACACTGATGCCTGAGTGTAAAAGTGTAATGTTTTCAGGAAAAAAGACAAGCTTGTCCACAGCAAAGAATGTGCCTGGAACGTATCGCTTAAAGCACTCTTTAATGACCCAATGTGATCTCAGAGAATGGTAACAAGACACATCTTGCTAAATTCTGCAAATTGTTTGTAGCTGAAAGTATAATTTCAAAATATACTTTAATATTTCTCAAGAAATACTATATAACCTGTTAGTTTATTCTTTGAGCAAAGGTCATTGTAAGTTTACAAATAATAACTGGAGATATTTCTTTATTTCTGTGAATGACCAACACAATTTATTATTAATGATATTATCTAGGTCCAGTATGTTCAATCTGGTTCATAATATTTTAATGCAGGAGACAGTGAACAAAAACTATTTCATGGAATTCAGGTTAAATAAATACATAAGTACAGAAATGTCTAAAGAGGTTCTTGTGGAAAACCATCTCCACAAGATGAATGACAAATGTTCACAGGTTTCTTGAACACACTATTTAAACTCAGGCAATCTCTGTCATATGAAATGTGCTTGCTATGCACACTTCACACATAGAAAAGTCTAAAGAATACAGATGGGTGCTTCCAATTGCTTCTGTAATTAGATTCATGCCTATACTTAAATTCACCTTATTTCTATATTGTCTATCATGCCAGTTTGTGGAATGATCTTCTTCACCTATGAGTTTCTTCTGGCCTCCATATATGCTAAGGACTCCCTGAAACACTACTTTATGCAAGCTTTCCTTTACCCTTGTAAGCTTCTATTTTACGAAAATCTATTCTATCATCTCTTCTTTCTATCATTTTTAATTACAGAAAATTACAGAATATTTATATAATATAACTCATTGAACAATTTTACCTTGCAACTTGGCCGATACATTTCATCACAAACCCCAAGAGGTATATTTACTAAGCGGTGAGATTGCAGTGAGATTGGAAAGTGGGGGTGTTGCCCATAGCAACCAATCAGATTCAAGCTCTGAATTTCATTTTACACACTTTAGAATGTGAACTCGAATCTGATTGATTGCTATGGGCAACATCCCCACTTTTCAATCTCACTGCAATCTCACCGCTTAGTAAATATAGTTCTCTATATATATTTTAAGTCTGTCTGCTAATACCTGGTTTTGTTTGAGTGCTTGTTAATTTTATAGTTATATGATGGTGATAAAGGTAGTAATAAGATAATTATAGTAAATAGGTTTATTTAAATCTGTGATTGTGCTACTGCATTGGCTGTTCACAAGACAAGAAAAATACAGTGTAGGGTAAGTAACGTAATTTTGCACTAATGAAGATTCTAAATTGAGCCTCTTCTTATTTGTAAACCAAGCACCCATGTTGCACCTGACAAGATATAGCCTGCACTTTCTCCTTCCTTAGTGTCTTTAACTTCATAAGCCAAAATATATTAGCACAACATATAAAATAACATTTACAACAAGAGGGAACTATGTTTTGCCATGGAGGAGCAAGGAAAACATATTATCAGGTACATAATATGCCTCAGGAATGGCCATATGCCATAGGTAAAATAACTATTCGATGATTACAAAATGAACTGTATCACTTGTCAACTCACAGTAACAAGTAAGTAGTTTGCAAGGTAGTTTGCAAGGTTAAATGATACACCAATGTTACCCTCCCTGGCCTCCATATTTAAGGATGCCCATGTCACCTCCCCCGGGCATTCAGTCCATGATTGGCTGAATAGCTGCAGCCAGTCAGACGTGAGAATGGATGTCAGGGGGATGTCTGCTGAGACATGACAACAGCAACATGATAATTCATATAGCTCCCCCTCAGTATGTATCTCACTATTCCAAAGTCCATATTAATATTGCTGGCATCCGTCCGGTTCTACTGATATGAAACATGCATAGACTATGTTTAGGGATTGAGATGGCAGGCTTTCTCTGGGCTCCAGGCTGTATCCAGTGACATGGAAAGTTGTAATTCGCAGGGATTATTCATTATTAGACGTTCTATCACTTTATGAAATGCTATCACAATCAGAACGGCTGATACATGCACTCATAATTTTCCCTTTGATCTACCAGGGTTATAATGCAGGTTTCCAGATCACCAAAATGTATTTTCCCTTAAATCTAAGCCACCTATTGTGCTAGGAGTCAGATTGTCCCTTGAAGCTGGGTCAAGGTTTGAAATGACAGGACACTGCTAAATCAGAGCTTTCCTCAATAAATAACTCAAGCCCTTCTGTGACCAAATGTGTTATGTGGTAACCCAGGCTTAACCCTGTCAGCCCTGCAGAAATTAAAAACATATCTGTTATAATAAAGAATAGATGTCTGCTTGTACCCAATCCTGACAGGTACTATTACAAGAGACACTCCTTTTGGCAGATAAAGTGGTTAAGATAGGGGTGTGGGGTATGTAGTGTGTTCCCAGCCCCCTTTTCCTCACTCTCCTGGCTCATCTGGGGCTTTCATATGTCTTGTGACCCTACTGGATGTTGTAAATCTCCCAAACTGGGTGTTTCCGAAAACTCTCATATGTCCTCAATGCGCAGCACTGTGACCCTAATGGACGTTTTCAGAATTTGGAGCCGTCTATTTTAGGCCGCCAGGTAGTGATTGCAATTTGTATGCACCTAATATCTACGACAGGGAATATCTTCTGGCCCTCATCCGTATTTTGCTGGTTACTCTTATTGCCCGGCGGGGATTTCAACTTGGTGGTCTCCTCCTTGGAAGATGCTGGTAGTTTTTCTGGGTTCCTGAAACTTCCCAAACTGGGTTTCCAGTCGGCTAGTCGGCTCCATTTGGTGAATTTTAATGCCTTTCAGCTGCCTATGGCACTTTTTCTCGGATAGATTATATTCTTCTCTCTGACCCTCTGCTGCCTTCTGTTCAGTCTTCAGAAATGGAGCCTGTTGTACTGTCAGACCATGCCTTGATATGATTTAGGCTGAAATGGGGTCAGTCGAGGAGTGGTGTTAGACTGTGGTGCTTTCCTTCATGGTCTGAAGGAAAAGTCCTCTGAAAAGTTTTTGTCAATCTTTGAAAACCCAATGGGACACCTACGTGGGATAACCAGGTGCAGTTGTGTGACCCTTTCCTTCTTTGACCATAACACTAGGCCGAATGCCCTATTATAAAAAAAACTCACCAGGTACAATTTGAGAAAGTGCTCAATAGGATGGGTAATTGCTTTGTGGCCAATAAGAACATTTACGTTTATTCAGTGGGGTAAAAAGCCAGACGGTCTCCTCTCGGCTTTCTCAGGACTGACATCACTATGCGCCAATACTTTGTAGGTCTATACTCACAAGACTAGATTGATATGGCCAGTAAGCAGCGATTTTGGAATTCCCTTCACATCCCCCAGATCTCAGCCGAAGCTTAAGATTTACCTTTATCCTCACAGAAGCCATCTCTCATCTTTTTTTTTTTTTTATTGGGTTTTTTTAGTATAAAATCAAACAACATAATTGTATGATTTGTACAGCGAGGGTACAAATGGACATAACAGCAAAGACATAAAAGCAATGCTATAATAGTACATTGGAACAATAGGAGTTTGGTACAGAAAGAGCAGTATGTTATGACATAGTTTAAAGGCATATAACAACATATCTAAGAGGCAAGGAGGAGGGAACAGATTAAATAAAAATGAAAGATGGGTCATAGAACACATCAAAACTTAACAAAACAAACAATGTTCAAGCTAAGTGCCTATATCAAATGTCTTTACTGAAACCCTATATACATATATATATATATATATATATATATATATAGCCTGGATGCAATAAAAGGTAGCCAAGTCTCTTTAAGAGACAAAGAAACCATCCCAGTGGTTACAAGGAGTGGGTGTGTAGGAGTTCAGGGAGTGCAAATTTATCACAGAGCAGACCAGTTGTGGGAAAGATACCAGGTGGTGGATTCAAATATTTTTAAAATACGCTTTGAGATCTGGGCCCAAATATGCAAGAAATGCCCCCCCTCTTATCATAGAAGCGAACAACCTCTTTTTCACTTATCGAAGCGAGCCCAAATTAGGGCAACATGCAAGCAAGCAAGCTCTTATGAGGTTTAGAAAGCCCATGACCTTGTCCCAAAAACCCCTTGCCGCACTCCCAGAAGTTGTGGATAAACGTTGCATTGGAAAGGTGGCAGGCTCTTGATTCATCTGAGGACATGTTACGATGTTGGGCCAAAGAGATGCAAGCCCTATTGAAGTTTTTAAAGTGGGTCTCCTGCAGGGAAGCAGACCTCAAAATCCCCATGCTGCAGGCATAATGCTGTTAAAAGTCATCGGGAAGTGATTGTGCAGGAAAGTCGCTGCCACAGGGTCACCAGGTATAAGATCATAAACCTATATTACATGGTCCTCATAATGATAATGGGCTCAATTTTCATCTGTTGTGCAAAAAGGAGTAAAGATTGTTAAACAGGTATTTCTTCTGTCTGAGCCATTCTAAGTTCAGAAGGACACTAGACAGGGTGGCCACTTTCCCCATTACTCTTTGTGCTAGCTCTGGAACCGTTACCATTTGCGCCAGTCTTCTGCATTTAGTGGAATAATGGTTGGCCACACTAAACTGAAACTTGCCCTTTTCGCAGGTTATATGCGTTTGATGGTCACCAGCCTTGATAAATCTATTCTGGCCATACTGGGTATTATTCATGAATTTAGNGACTTTTTGGATATAGAGTAAATTTGGACAAGTCTGAGCTCCTACCCCTTACTGGTGTCTCCCACAATTTTCAAAGCCCTCTACTCACTGGGACTTTTAAACTAGCCTGCTCCCAAGTTTAGGCTGGTTCTCTGTCCTCTGGCCACCACTATTCATGCTTGGACCAAGCTAACGCTTTCCTTACTGAGCAGAGCTTCAGCATCAAGAACGCCCCCTCCAGGCCCGCAATTTTGTAATAAAAATTTATCCTCTGGTGTGGAGGGGTCGGGGCTTATACAAGGGTTTGGGGCTTAGCAGGAGAAGAGGTGACGTTATACCATACTGGCATATATCAGACCACTTTGAGCACTGCTCTGCATGTTACCTGCGGTCTGACTGACCCTGTCAATATTTTTGAAACTATTGACTTCTCTATCCCCTCATCTTTATCATATCTGTTACCTGTGCGATGAGTTCTGAAGTCTGGGAGTTGAAGGAAGAAGCATGATCTTCACTCACTGTCTTCTGATATACCCTGTTATATTCAAAAACTATGAAATTCCTTCGATCTGCGACTTTACAAGAAGTGCATTTTAAAATGGTACACTGGGTATATATAGCCCAATGTAGCGATATGACTCGTGGGCTACTTAGTGACAAGGTTCGTGTTTTCTGGGGAAAAGGTTTAAACTTTATTAATGCCTTGCTCAACCTACACTTAACCCGGGACCCTCCTGCATTATTGTAGGCAAACCTTCTGGGAGTTAGGCAGGCTAACTGCTGGAGTTCTGTTTATTTATATGTATGTTCGAAAACAAATAAAAAAATCACTTTCTTAGTCTGTGAATCTTTTCTATTTACTTACAGTATGACACTGTCCCTGTCACATCTAAGTAATTGTGGTTTGGCCTTTCATTCACACATAATGACAAACTTAAATAATACTTTGCACCATTATATATACACATGGGCCTAAATTCACTAAGCGGGGAGTTTGCAGGGGAATTGAAAAGTGGGGATGTTGCCCATAGCAACCAATGAGATTCAAGCTCAGTTTCATTTCATACATACTGGAGAATGTGAGCTTGAATCTAATGGTTGCTATGGGCAAAGTCCCCACTTTTCAATTCCTCTGCAAACTCCTCGCTTAGTGAATTAAGGCCATTGTGTGCATTAATACATTATTTTGACAATACGTGAATTATTTAAAAAAAAAAAAGTAATAATAATGCACCTACCAGTGTAAAAGTATTTTATTTAACAAACTTTAGCCTTAACAAAATGGCAACCATTACCATTGCCTGGTCATTTACCTTTTTGTTATGAAAGTACTGGCTTTTATTAAGAAAATCGTTTGCAAAGTGGATTACATGATTACATTTTTGTCATGTACCATCCAGGATATATTTAAAAATATGAACTGACAATAAGGGCGAGATTCAATCCGGTGTGAAGACGGGACAAAGCTGGTCGTGCGCATTTTCTCTTCTGGGGGGGAATTCACTAACTGACGAATTCTGCAGAGATTTCATTTCGTCAGCGTTCGTCAGTGATCAAAATTCGTCAATGACTGGTGATGTATAGTATTCAGTAAGTGACGATTTCTATTGACGATATGAATTCACTGACGAATGCTGACGATATCCACTGACGAAAATACAGCTATTCGTCAGGCGATATTGCACTAAACTGACGTATACACTGACGATTTTCAGTGAAATCGTCATGTCGAATTCACATAATGAAATCACCATGCAGGAAAGAGTGAATGGGCTGCTATTTCATTCATAGTAGCAGCGTATGCCACATGTCGGCATATACTACTGCTGCTCAAGATGTGTATGTAATGTGTACATCTGAAAAACCAGTACAAGAAAGCATAGTTAAGGGTTAAGTTAGGAAGGGTGATAATGATTTATTACACTGAAGTCTTATCTGCAGTGTCTCAGCACATCGGCAAAAGCTGTCACTCTGGAGCCGTAAATTCTAATGATGTGTAGAAACATAAAACTAGTGTTCTTGGCTCCAAAATTATTACAACAACGAAAGAAAGTGATTTGTAATACAGCATTAAATTGTATCTAACGAAAAATAATCTAAAATCCCAGTAATACACATTCATTCAGGCTCCAGCATAGTATGAAGTTTGCTTGTTTCATACTTTTGTTATAGCAAACTTCCTACTATGCTGGAGCCTTTGAGTCGCAAGATAAAAGGACATAACTTTTCTCCCATACGCTGTTTGTGTAAGAGGGAAAGACCTTGCATGAAGCGGATTGAATCAGGCACTAATTCTGTAAGGTCCAGTCACAAAGATTCCTCTTTTACGCGATGATAGTAGTTTAATATCTAGGGACAAAATGTAGTCTAAGAGCTGATGAAAACTGACTGTGAAACAAGCAAGGTCCAAATAAAGATGATGGCTTGAAGGATCAGGAAGACTGTATATTGATATTGATATAGCTCATTATTTTACACTTCCACATAATCTTAGTGAAAGAGGACCAGATCCAGACTTCAAAGTAAAGTTACAACTGGCCAAAACCATGTTTAATTGCAGGGGGTGTAAATTTAACCTGTTGCATCTGTTATAGTGGAGAAATGACTTTTCCTAGTTATGTTTAAACAGTATAAAAGTCACGCTGGTCAGTATCTGTGTGCAAAATGTAAACGTATAGTATTCTCCTTGCAGATTAATTTTATCTCCCCTGAAATCTAACATGGGATTAACAAAGTGTTAACTTTACACTCTTAAGGTGGCCATACACTAGACGATCCATCGTACGATTCGAACAAATTTTCTGTATCGTACGATGTATCGTTTCAATGTATGGCAACGATGTTTTAATTACACGTCCAGTGGTCGTTCATGACGCTGAACCGTAATGATGATTTGATCTTTTGACATGCACAACTTCAAATCCTTATCGTGAAATGATTGGTATAGTGTATGACGCTAGAAACGATGGTAGAACGATAATGTATGATGTCTGCTTTGCAATGTAGGAACCATCACGGAACGATAATATTTCAGGGGGGAGGAGCTTCCATGCCTGTAATAAGAACGACCATCGGTTTGTGTATGGCTGTGCAGATCGTACGATTTCTCTCAAACGATCTTTAGGAGATCGTTCTTTCTCCAGCTAAAATATTGATTGTACGATGGATCGTCTAGTGTATGGCCACCTTTACTTTTAAATCTGGATCTGGTTCAATATTTTTATGTTACGTGTAAATTAAAGTCTGCATGGTCATGAATGTTGGTCAACAGGACTACTTTAACAAACACAATTATTTTGTAACATGTTAGTAAAGTTAGAAATTGGAACCCATCAGTTCTTTATTAAACAATGTTTACATTTACTGACTATACAAAGTGAAGATTACAAACCTAGTGGTTACATGATTATTTCGATTTTTGTTTTTTTTTTACAGAACTCGTACATCTAAAATACCATAATAAATAAAGAATATAAATACAAAATTTATTAATACAAAAATGAAATCTAGTGTAGTCACCTGTCATTAACCCCCTTTATTCCTCTGTGCATAGCATTACTTCTTGGAAGTGACACATTTATGTATGATCATTTTTAACCGAGTTGTTGAAAATCAGTAAAGGATTCTCTACAGTCCATGTGACAGTGTTCTGGATGGAAAGGATGTCCCTCTGGAAATCCATCAACTCTGTGCATCAGGCAGCAATATATCATACATTAGAAAAACCTACATTCTGCACAGACTGGAGGAGTGTTTTCTCAGAGCATATTACTGCACCTAGAAACAAAATATATAGATGTCTTTTATTAACTGAAGTTATCAACTTCCTATAGTATTATTTATTTATTTATTTTCATTTAGTTACAGTCATGGTCAGTCAAATTGAGATTTATGCCCAATTCTCATATTTTGGGGTCTATACACCACCACAATGGATCGCAAATGAAGCAAACAAGGTGTGCTGTAACAGCAGCCTTTAATTTGAGGGTATTTAGGATGTAGGATTTACAACAGTTTCAGTAAGTTCCTCACACTTTTTAAAGGACCACAAGTAATGGGACTATCGAATCAAAAGCTATTTCATGGACAGGGGTGAGCTACTCCCTTGTTATTTTATCATCAGTTAAACAGGTAAAAGGTCTGGAATTGATTTTACTATGTACTAGATAGATTTTTTTTTTTAGAAATGACTGAATTACCATAATTAGACATACTTACCAGTGTCTTGTCTCTCATCTACCACTGTTCAGTAGCACTAAAGTGACAAAACAGAGAATATAATTTACTAATATATAAGCAGCAAAACATTTTTATTGCATTTGTAAAACTATTGTAATAGNAGTATATGGGTGTTTTTTGCATAGGTTATAGTTTTTTTTTTTTTTTGCAAAGGTTATAGTAATTGATGATTGTAAACTAAAGGATTGGTAAAAAGGGAAAAAAGGAATTCAAGAATGTCAGCATACAATGTCATCTAATAGTCATTTTTATATCTGTAAATTATACTGAAATCTGCTTTTATAAAAGTATTTTAGACCATGAAAATGTTGTAAAGCCACAGATATGAAATTTCAATATTACACATAAAACAAACAGAACAATAAATAGATCACATGTAAACAAATAAGAAAACAAGAAATTTCGAAAGACAAAATAGAAGCAATAAGAAAGATCAATTTAATTTTGTTGATCTAGATCAGGAACAATTTTCTCAATTATCGAATTATCCTTTTGTGTGCTTAAATTAAAAACGCATAGAGAACATACAGAACAGGGACTTGTGTGCGGAAATTACTCTTAAATCAGGTGCTAATTTTCTGACATTAAGGAATAGGTAATTGATTATAGTTATGGAACTATCTTGATTTATACATATGGAAATGTTCACTTCACTCATTTAGCCACTCGAAACAGTTTGAGAGTGTTTGCTAAGTATTAATTGCAGAATGAAGATAAAAAGATGACAGGGTTTGATTGAACAGCTAATTACAAAGCACATATTTGTTTTATCTTCTCTGTATATTAAGATCATCTAGTATCTGTAATTTACTATTAAATTTTTGTGCATGTACTATGTTCGTAAAGTGTTTACAGACAACTAAAGTCGACGTCTGTAAATCAGGCGAGGAGAATAATTTTTNGTGCTATAATAGTATAACATTTTAATAAGTTACTCAGATATATTGTGCATGTTATATAGTAACAGTACAGGACAGCAGTGAAAGCTGGAGCCACAATAAACAAGAGTTCAGATACAGAGAACAGTTATGATACCTCCAAACTCTAAAACCACTGGATGAGTCTCATCAATCATCTTGACGTGGTGGGGCAGAAGCTCGAGGGAATTTACTCAGGGTGTCAAATGAAGATAAGCTATTCAAAGTCATGGACGTGGTATAGAAAAGAGAGGTCATACACCAGCATTTACTTGGGGAAAATAAACAATGTTTTTAATGCTGTAACACTGAGTTTCATGCATCTTTTCACTTCACACGGCAGAAGCTGGCATTGCAANTCCTCTGACATAATATAGTAAGTGTTTTTTGGACAGGTTTTTAGGGGCAACGTATGTTCAGATATGACGTTTTCATGAGATGTGATCAGGATTAATATGACAGACTTAAAAAAGTATTATTTTCTCCTGAATATGAATGTATTTTCCCCTATCCTTTATAGGTCTGCTGCCTGTGTATAATTCACAATGGATATACAGAATTACTTTTGCTTAAAAACTGCCCTTAGGCGAGTAGGTGAGCAAATATTTTATCTAACCATAAGTTTAGCTGCAGAGAGTTAGACCCCGCTCACATTGCCAACATGGTAATTTCCTGGGTTTTNTAAGCCAGGTTTTTATTGTGTCTCTGGACCTTTCCAGAATGTGTACCCCAGTTCACACTGCAATGCTGANCTTGCATTTGTTGCGGCACTGAGAACGGGGTATAAGAGGGATGAAAAGGTGAAGTGTAAATCTCTCAAAACGTTATTTACATTGAAATAAGGTAAGTAAAGTAAACCAGCTTCATATTGATGCTCAAACAGGGCCCGAAGTNGGTATTTTTAAAAGCGGTATAGATCTAAGCTCCGCCTCATGTATAAGACCCACCCCCTTCAGACCCATGATGTTGTGATAAATGTCCACATGGGGCAGNGCTTGGTGGGGGGAAAAGGTGCCAGCATACCATCCGGTGTATACCAGCCTAATCTGAGCACTGTGCTCATACAGAAAATTATGCTAGTTTAGTCTATCAATAATACCTGGTTTAAAATACTATATAATCCTTAGAACTCAGTCAGAGTTCATTGCCTTTCATTGTCATATTAAACAACTTTTATATAGAATATTCCAATTAATTCAAAATGATAACTTTACATTTTTCTAAAACAAACTGTCTACAAAATACTAGCCGATAACATATTGGTGTTTTCAGCAAAGCTGGTTTAATTTCCCATGTGATCCCATACATTGACAACGTAAGGTAATATTTATATCGAGAACACTATATATTTTTATTAATTGGTTTTGCTTAATAGCTACTTTAATAATAGTATATTAGCATTAGATTATACATAAAAGGGGGCTTAAAGGACATCTTTTAAATATTCATGCTTCATTTCATTATTCAATAACAGACATGCACTATAACTTAGACCTATTTTAAAAGAAGTAATTTTAAATTATAAATCAGGCNTTTAAGTACATTTCAATTTCACAAGATTTTAGATGCACGCTATAACGAAACCTCATGCACATTTTTCATAGTATAAAATAAAATGGCACTGATAATTTTCCATAGTTACAGTGTTATTACAATGTTATTACAATAATGTCATTAAAGACGTATATGCATTCTTATATAATGAATGTAAAAAATATATTACAGTATGTCCATGCTTGCTACCATTATGGTAATCTAAAAGTCATGCAAATAAAAGAAAAGCATGCATGAATAATAATCTATGTTAAAAATAATTTACCTTGTCATTATAGGATTGCGTATACCATACAAATACTCATTATGATAACCATTATTACCATTTTCCATACTGTAATAAAACAATTGCATGAGAAAAATAAATAGATGCAATCATGAAAAAAATGGAGAAACGCATATTATATAAATATATATGAAACTGTAATAATAATATTACATGTTTGTGACAATGTGGGATNATATCGGAATAATGAAAAAAAACATGCAATAAAATCCCTAAAATGTCTTAAAAATAAGTATAAAAATTCTGGTGTGCAAACAACCTTACAATAATTGCACCTGGGATTTAAAAGCGGACACGTTTAAAGCACTGCATATCAAAGTATAAAGTAGTCCCTTTGTTTAGATTATGAAAAAATTTAGAAAAAACATAAAAACACACAAAGCTTACTTTTTCATGGGGACAGTTTCAACACTACAAGATATAAAAAGAGGGAAAATTACTTTAAAAGAAGTGAATTTATGAGTTATATATACAAAAAAGTGAATTGAGAGTTTAACCCCGATATTTTAGTTTGCTTAATAAACATACCATTGGTAGCAGGAGCACCTTTAAGAACAATGCAGCAATGAAATCCATACATAACCCTTACTATTCTGGATAATCAATATGGAGAATACAAAATGCAAGGAGTATGGATAGAAAGGTAAANTTTCCAGAGAGTGAATAATAAGAAAATAAACAGGCATGACTGGAGGTTCAATGGTAAAAACAGTTATCATAAAGTGAAATGCCAAGTCCCTGAAACAGTAGTACTGTAGATGAGAGAAGAAAACCTAGTTAGGTGAGACATCTCAGGGTGCTGAGAGATAACTTTAGACACACTGCAGTTCTTTAATATAGTATATTTACCAATGTAATAAATATCATGAAATAATCAATCTATGCAGATTAGACATAGACAATCTATTGCACGTCAGGCGTGGTGAAACTACAATCCCCATCGGGTGTCACAGCCGTAGCTGGCACCTTGCAACGCATGATGGTCCTTGTAGTTTCACAACACATAGGGACCAATCCAGAGTAGTTAATGCCAGCTGGTGGGACTTTTTCTTGTGCAGGGGTTTGGGGCTTGTGTTCTGAGCGGTGTGTTGTCAGACAGACGTAGTCAATGTACAGTAAGGGCAATCCATGGAGCTGCCTATTACTTGTATTAAATATAATTTCCCTATTATTTTCTGAACATTCAGTTTGAGGCAATATTAACCAGAACCTCTATGTACAATCCTTATTCCAGTGTACCGCTCTGTACTTAATCAACATATTAAGTCATATCACTTCACAATTTGGGATGAGTTCAGTAGCTCAGCTACTTGTTTGAGCATTCACTGGATTTACCAAAAATGTTTTTTGCACCTTAGATAATAATATGCATTCATGTGGCCACAATAAATCTAGAAAAGGACCTACACATTATGTAATGGGTGTATTACAAACAGATTTACTTACTCATCATAAACATCTTCTGTGTCCATCCTACGATAGTACTTTGCTAATTTGACAGCGAATATGATGGCAGGAATTAGGAATATCGTAGATCCTCCTAAACCGAACCAGAAGGAATTCTGAAGAGATGGAAAAGAATTAAATGACATTATAGTTCTTCAGTGTACAGCACTGAAAATCCATACCGGTAATAAAAACCAGCGAGACCTAGGATTCTGATTTGGAGCAATAGATTTGTATTGATACTCAATTTCAGGGCCACACTATCCAGATATACATTTTGAATGGTTTTTGTAATGCTGATAGACTTTACTACATGAAGGTCCACAACATCTGATGGAGATGGAGAGGAAAAAAAGAGAAAAGATAAAAGAATGAAAGTGATAGTTTCACAGGATTGTGGACATCTGTTTGTGGACCCTTGGGTGGTTGGTAGATATTGGAAGCTAGGGGCTTTAATTAAGGACTTGCTTTGATGAGTAGGGAACAAGGAGGGCCTACGGTCCAAGTCAAAGTGTGTATGGGTAAGGATCGAATTGCAGCAAAACTAGTGAAGTTCTCCAGCAGCAGAAGGAAAAATGTAACTGACTATATTGATATCAAGAATGCTTGGAGCAGACTCAGTTGTTGTGATGGATGCAGGAGGTAGATTGAGTTGTGGTCAAGTCATGCTGAAATAGACCAAGCAGCATTGATGGATGCACGAGGCAGTGGGAGCTGTAGTCGCTGGAAGCTGTAAATGGTGATTGCAATAGTCATGATTGCTGAAAGCAGACTGAGCATCCGAGACGAAATGCAGAAACTGCAAGCAGCACAGATGAATGCTGGTAGCAATCCTGGCTGCCATTAATACAGGGGAGTTCTGTGAATAGCAGAGCAATAGCAATTTTTACAGCACCCATAAGGACCACTGGAAGGTATCCTGCTAATTGTGTTCTAGAGCTAAGATGCTGCAAAGAAGACTGCAGGAAAGGAGAGGTGAAGGACAAGGACAAACCTGGATGCTGGTCAGACGACAGTGACAGACATGGTACCACAATTTGTGACAAAAAGGACAGGGGAGAGAAAAGAAGACAGAGTGGACAGATTGGGGAAAAGGAGCAAGTCATGAATTTATTTCATAGCTTTTTTTTAGGGTTTTCAATGGAAATAATTTTCTGGGGTTAAAACTGTCACAATAGTGACCAGAATAATCNTGGGCCTAAATTTACTAAGCAGTGAAATAGCAGGGAGATTGAAAAGTGGGGATGTTGCCCATAGTAACAAATCAACTTCGAGCTCACATTCTCCAGTATGTAAAATTAAACTGAGATCTNGAATCTGATTGGTTGCTATGGGCAACATCCCCATTTTTCAGTCTCCCTGCAATCTCACCGCTTAGTAAATTATGCCCTGGATATAAAAAAAAACCTGTAAATTAGTTTTAACAATCAATATATATAGTTTATAACAGTAAAAGTGGC
>JABWIB010008959.1:0-18696 GCA_016617825.1 Platyplectrum ornatum | reverse complement strand
ACTGTAATCCCATTCACCCTGCTTCAGATGTACTCAACTAATATAGGAAATATATTGTATCTGGAAGTAAGGAGGAAAGATACTCAAATGACCAGATTTCCTGTGCGAAAAATTGATGTTGCCCATAGCAACCGTTCAGATTCTTACCCATACCTCCCAAATTCCAGTGACATATTTTTGCATTGTTTTCTTCATCTTTTTACCTAAATAAGGTTGGTAAAGTCCTTGGCAGAGCGGGGTTTGGGCAGGGTCAGCGTTGGACTTGGGCTGGACCATAAGTGGGGCTTATTTGTTCTGTGAATTAGAGCCTGAATCATCCTAACATCCCCAATTTTTCCAGTCCAACAATTCAGTAAAGTTAGGCCTTGGAGATCTGAATCTGGTCATCGGCTGTGACTTAAAAGTAAATGAATTTAGTAGAACTGTGTCAATGTCTGTTACATACAGCTAAATATCTTTTTCATTCCCTACAGATATGTACGTCCTGGCGGTGGCTTCACTCCAAATTTCCAACTGTTTGAAAAAGGAGAAATCAATGGCAGGAAAGAGCAGAAGATATATACATTTTTGAAGGTATTATAGCGCTATTTCTTCATGGAAAATGCAATATACACACATTTGCTACCTATTGTAGTGTTACAGAAATTCTGCTTTATGACAGATAAAGGTTCATTTTTTTTTTTTTTTACAATAAAACATATTTCATATATTAAAATCAGCTGCTGTGATTAGAATTTATCTCTGCCGGGCTCTTTCCCCATATCTTTGATTGGTGGAGATTTTGAAGGGGTAGGAACTGGTCAGGTGGAAATGATTTCATATTATACATAGCACTGTGAGGGAACTACTTTACCTGTAATGTCAGTACAAGTTGTTTAGTTATCGGGACAGTTGCCGCTTACTCTTTGTGGACATGGTTTTGGCCACTCGTAACTTGACGCTCATAAGGTCAATGGTATGTAAGTCTCATTCTTCATTCCTATGTTTGGAATAACACTGGACAGGCTCTATACGACACTGTGCAATACGCTAACACCTGCAAATATAAGAACACTCCAATACGTAATTGCCGGGAAGCCGAAACCAGACATCCATGTGAGCGCTCCGCTAACCCCTTGTTACTGAAAGAAACATCTTCTCCACATTTACATNGGAGTTGCATAAGACCAGGGCTGAATCAACCACAGGGCTACCAGGCCTTACGCCTTGGGTACCCCGCACACAGGGCTATGTATATGTATGTAGAATTTGGCCTTGCATAAGACACCATAGAACAGCATGAACTGGAATATTAGCATAAAATATTATTAAACAGAGTTGGGAAAGGAAGGATGTTAGGGAAGAGGGAACATCTAGCTCTGGAAAAGTTACCTTGATGTGGCACTGATGTTTCTAATAAGAGTTTCATTGGATGCCACTGTATTTACTATAAGAATTGGAGTATTTTTCAATGTGACTGGAATGGTCATGGTATAAGCCCACGGTTCTCAAACTGTGGGTCGGGACCCCAAAGGGGTTTGCGCCCAAATCTCCATGAGGTTGCGACTTCCTCAGAGAGACCATCGCCCAGCTACAGGCCCGGCACTATGGGACCGGAAGTGCCACTGTGATACATGCCCGCGGCCGCCTAGACTGCTGCACTGAACCAGTTCCCCGATTCATTTGTCATATAGGATTGCCAGTTGTCACGATGCACAAATAATGCAATGTCCAAAGGGTTAAAGGGGATCTTTCAGAAGTTACAGCTTTGTGCCTCTATAACATATTTTTCATTATTTCCAGAACTCCTGTCCTCCAGTGGGAGATGTTTTGGGCAACCCACTAAATCGTCTCTTTTGGGAACCCATNAAAGTCAATGATGTCAAGTGGAACTTTGAAAAATTCCTTGTTGGACCTGATGGGCGTCCAGTGAAACGTTGGCATCCTCGTACACCGGTCAACCAAGTGAGGAGAGATGTGATCAGCTTCATGAAATCCCAGTCGGGTCTGGAACAGATCATCATGCTGGGAAGAGAGCAGAAGTAGACTCTTGACCACCCGTTATCGTATAATATTACCAAGCTTCTTTTTATTTCCCTCTTTTTCAATTTTCGTGCTATATGTGCCAAATGTGAGCGGTGGCAGGAGACCACAGAAGGTCTTTAGATACCATCTGTGTGAAAGGTAGGTCCGAAAGCACACCCGTGTGGGACGTACCTGGAAGCCAGAACCGTGGTAGGTTGCTGTCAAGTGCATTCCNGCAACCCTACCATTCTGGGATGGTTTTTAGAGTTCCACCTGTGGTCTTATGCTGTCTGCTTGTATTAGAGTAAAGCTTTGTCTGTGCCGGTACAAAATAAACACTGTCTATTTTTAAACTGCCTTCTGGAGCCTTGCATAAATTGGTTTTATATATATATAAACAATATTTATATACGCATGCACGCACTTAAATAAGTTGTACCAATGTTATTATTCAGTTGGGGCAATTTCTTAATAAATAGAAAATTTTGTTATATTGTTCACCACACACACACACGAGGACATGAACATCATGTTATTAACAACTTTATTTACTTTTTTAACATACTGAAGAGAAAAGATTACATACATTAGTCTCTATAAGTGACTAGCTGTTTCATTCTGTCTGCTGCTTCTAAAATACTGTACAAATCATTAAATATGAATTATATATAAATACAATGAGCCCAATACATACGTATGTAACATGCAAGCATTCGCAGTAACCANGAGAATATGATCATGTACTCTAGGTTCTTATTATGTTTCTTTACAGATGGTGGAGAACTTCTTTAATGATGGTGAAATGGGAAAATCCTTTCTCTTAACATCAGTTCAGTAGCCCTGTGTTAAGGTCCCATCTGTCCATGTTTTAAGACTCACAATAATCAGAATAGTATGTGGGTAAATGATTTTTTTTTATTATAATTTTATTTTGTAAGGAACAACCAGGGCTTTTCAGATGTCCTATCTACATTAATGAAACGTTTAGATGAATGTTCCACGATTAAATATGGATAAATGGCTAAGGTCATTTCCTAGGAAACGTACAAATTGAATTATGTAAAGCTGAGACTTCTGCTCGGATCATCATGACACAGCCTGGCTTGGCAACGTAGCAGGAAAACACTTGATTCAAAGTCTTAAAGGTGATAGGTGTGTGATCTCCTCGGCTACTTACGATACGACAGAGAGCTAAGCAGAGTACGAAGACACACACGCGAGAAACTACATATACAAGATTGCTTGAAGGGGAATGTGTAGATGTTGCCCATAGCAACCAGCTATACACTTTATGAAAATCTAATTGGTTGCTATGGGTAACATCTCCGCTTTTCCTTTCCCACAGTATAGTACAGGTTGCTGAGAGTTTTACGATTATTAATAATAACTATTAATCATGATTATTTCAAGACAACTAATTAATAAGAGATTTATTTATCATTACAAAAATAAATACACTGAAGTATAATGGTCGAGAATATAATATAATTTATAACAATAAAAAAAGAATAGACTTAATAAAAACACAAGCTGGTAACATACAATAACTTCAGCATTATTCTCCTTGCTATGTACCTACACACAACCATGTGTGGACTTTTCCTTCTTTTTGACCATTGGAATGCTTAACACTTTTACTGTCTATAAACATCTGTAATCCATGAAGTTACTCTTCGTGAATTAACTTAATAACCCTTCACCTTCTGCTTCCCACTTACAATAACCTAGTCATTGCATGCTTAAAGAATAGCTCTATGAAACAACCAACACTTTCCTGCTAGTTCTGATGAATGGATCACTCCTAATACTGGTCACAGGCAATAGGACNTCCCCAGCACCTGATTTACCATAGTGACACACACACCAGGCCTATCTCCCTTGCACACTGTGGTGCAGTGGTGAAGTACAGGATGACTGAGCGATCTGATTGCAGAGTCTGCATTTTGAGTTGCTATGAAAAAGTCCTTGCTATACATTACATGATANCCGAGCCAATCAGCTTTACACATATCTTTTAATATCTCTTCATCTTGATAATCGTTGTTGGGTTATCACAAAACAACTAACATACATACAGGGAAAAAAAAGCTATCATCTGAAATTACACCTTATAAGATAAATTGACAAAGTCTGATTTCCTTTGTCCGCACAGACCCATGGTTGCTTTGCTTATTTTATTCAATTACGCCTCATTGAAGCTCTCAGTTCCATGGCTGTGCTTCCAATCTAAAATTGTCTAATTAATCTAATTGTGTAAAATAACATTTCTAGTATGTTAATAATGTACAAGGGTCATCAAGAGAACAGACATCTCGGCAATGACTGAATCATTCAATTATAGTATCCCGAGACCATGAGAACACCAATTACCTTCCCTGTTCTTATGGGGTTTTTTATTCTAGTACTGAGAAAGATCAAGGAAAGTCCATCTGAAGGAGACAATACCGTTTAGGAAAGGAACCGGCACAGGGTTAATGGGGGTTTGAAAACAAATATTGATANATGCAGCATGTAATTGTAAAAATACGATGTTACACAGTGTATATTATTGTATGACAGAATCATTTTTATGCAATTCTACACATGAAAACGAGGACGTAGGAGTCCCATAACTTCTGTGAGGTTAGGCTAGTCACTTCTATCGAGAACAGTCTCCAGATCTTGCCATGTACGGCACAAAGCCACGGTAAGTCACTTCATCTTCCTCTGGTCATGCTGGACCAGCTTCCCATCTCCTCTGCAATAATTACAGACTCACTTGGAAGGAGATCAGCCATTCCTAACTCATGCACCAAGTGACCGGATATAATGACACCACACCCTTGGGTTGTATGTAAGAGCGGAAATAAGAGTAAAGTTACTGTTGCCGCCGTTGCTTCTGCTCAGGTTGGCTTCTGTGGATGCTGGGTTCCTCTCTTCGTTCCATCTAGAAAGAAACACTAACACGTTAATGTTGTGTAGGCAATCAAACACGCAGGGCTTCAGGTTTATTTTGCTGAGTGCTGCTCTTTCAGGATGATTAAACTAAAACGCTAACTAATGAATAAAAACCTGGCTCTGATAAAATAAGATAATGCACCGAAACCATTAGCCAAAGCTCTGACGTTCTGAATTAAGCAGAATCACAACAGCGTATAAGAATATTAGGATGTTTACAGGGCTGGACAAGTGGAGAGGCAGAGCATTAAAATGTTAAAGAGATAGATGGGCCAATCTATAAACAAGCTGGAAAAATTCATAGCCAATCAGAGCTATGTTCATATAGCTGGACCAATCAGAGCATTAGAATGTTCATATAGCTGGACCAATCAGAGCATTAGAATGTTCATATAGTTGAACCAATTTATAGCCAATCAGAGCATTAGAATGTTCACATAGCTGAACCAATTTATATCCAATCAGAGCATTAGAATATTCATATAGCTGAACCACTTTATAGCCAATCAGAGCATTAGAATGTTCATATAGCTGGGTCAATTTATAGCCAATCAGAGCATTAGAACGTTCATATAGCTGAACCAATTTATAGCCAATTAGAGCATTAGAATGTTCACATAGCTAACCAATTTAAAGCCAATTAGAGCATTAGAATGTTCANAATTAGAGCATTAGAATGTTCACATAGCTAACCAATTTAAAGCCAATTAGAGCATTAGAATGTTCACCTAGCTGAACCAATTTAAAGCCAATTAGAGCATTAGAATGTTCATATAGCTGGACCAATTTATAGCCAATCAGAGCATAAGAATGTTCATATAGCTGGACCAATTTATAGCCAATCAGAGCATAAGAATGTTCATATAGCTGGACCAATTTATAGCCAATCAGAGCATTAGAATGTTCATATAGCTGGACCAATTTATAGCCAATCAGAGCATTAGAATGTTCATATAGCTAAACCAATTTATAGCCAATTAGAGCATTAGAATGTTCATATAGCTGGGTCAATTTATGGCCAATCAGAGCATTGGAATGTTCACATAGCTGGACCAATTTATAGCCAATCAGAGAATGACAATGTTTGCAGAGTATGGACATACATTTTGTGCAGAGGACTTCAAAGACATTAGGCAATATTTACAGAACATGGGCTGTACAGTATAAATATGTACAGTACAGTACTCCAGTTCTATGTACTATATGTGTTTGTTTAGCTAAACATATAGATTTAGACTGTACCCAAAAGTTTACAATATTTTTGCAGTACAAAACACAGGGGGAAATTTCTACGCTTCCCCCAGATTAGTCAATCTACGCCCTAGACTCCAGGTCCACACTTACCAGACTCTTTCTTCCTGGTTTTCTCTATTTCCTTTGGAGCATGAGGAGGTACACTGGGCAGCCTCCACCGGTATGCAGGCTGTAAATAGAAGATCATTAGAATAGCTGCATGTGACACCTCATGGTTAGGAACATGTGGACTGAATACTCACCGGAGGGCCATTCGGTAATTCTTGGACCTGGCTGTGTTCCGGGGGAACAATTGGAGGTGGATAGAGGATTTGCCAGTCATCAAATCCCTGGTATATTGGCCCAGGTGGGCTGTAAGGATACTGATATGGAGGGCAGGTAGGTGATATGTGTGGATTCAGCATGTAACGTTCTTGTAGAGCCTGGAATACAGTCAAGAAAATGAGAATTCATTCTGAGTAGATGTCAAATAAAGATACCTTACTCCCAGTTCTTTATGTACTTTTATGGCAGATATGAGAATGTAAAGTCTATTCACTTAGTGAAGTGGATAAAATGAGTAGTCAAGGTACAGACGGTCAGTCTAGATCAGTGCACGCAAAACCGGAGGAACCGTAATGTACGCAATACTCAGAAGGAATGCCCAATTGTGACACAGGCTGTTGGAAGTATCAGTGGACTGGATCCAGACTGAGCATTTTTCAATCCTAGCGATCAGGAAATACTGATTTGTCCTGGGAATGCTGCATTTTCAGGGAGAATCAGGATCCTCAGAACCATAATATCGAGGCAGGAAATGTAATGTACAGCGGTGATCAGAGCTCTGGCATTGGAACTGACGCACAGTAACTAAAGAACACTGTTCCAGTAAATTACCCGGGAGACGTCAGTGTATGCATAACTATGACTACTTGATATATTTTCATTGTAAATCTAAGGTTCAAGAGCATTTTGTTTGCCTTAAATTCATAGCTTTATTAGCAGATTTAACATCTAAACGTTCGACAAACACTCAGGAGCAGAGTAAGTACGTAATTATGGACGAGAGCAGGAATAGCAATTAACTCTCTTCATCAAATATGCAGCTGAGTGCTATGGTTTCATTATTGCGGCTCAGATGGTGATGGCCTGGTGACTCACTCCCTGAATCATCAGGGGCATAATCATTTTACAGGCTTGCAGATCTCACTGGGAGAAAAAACAAAACATGGTTCATTCTCATTATCCCATTAAGAAGGAAGAACAAACTTTTATGCTGATTTACTTCAGGTTTGCCAGCTTTTAGTTTCTGCCTCTCAGGAGAAACCAAGAACCAGCAGCATGAGAATGGGGAGCACAGCATGATTTATGCATATCAAAGCACTCAAAGACCCGCCATCCTGGACAGCAAAAATCCATACATTTGATATGAAAAGGCCCATTCATAGTAACGATCAGGGCTGGAGGCAGTGATATACAATAAATCACTGCCTCAGCCAGGTCTCAGGATATTCGCTGACTCCTCAGAGATAACGGGGGAAATGGGGGGTCCAGGAGGGTTCGGCAACCCTGTTTTACTTATATTTATAAAAATGGATTGCTGATTTGTGGACAACAATAATTACAGGCACTGTACTGTATATGAGCAGTAAGTATACTTACAGAATAAATGGAACACACACAGCTATGAGGGGCAGCTGGTTAATATCAATCACTGATTATGGCATATTCTAGCAAATATTAACCAAGACATGTATTCCAACAGTAATAAAAATATGCTGCAATCATTATATGGCTGTTTTGAGTGTAAAATAATGTCATATCAGCAGTAAACGGGTTCGTTGTCCATGTAAACTCTTTGACCGTTTGAACCAGGGTTAGATGTAGTTATAATGCAAGATACTAGCCAGACTGCCTTTATTAATAGTAGATCAATAGCTCTACAGGTTCGGTTAGGTTTTCCCTATATGTAGAAATAAAAAAGCCATAAAAGACAGAGACGGAATAACTAGTCATGAAGGATGGATACAGTAACACAAGTCTCCTTTATCGATAATTAAAAATGGTATAAACAGATTGTACCTGCTTTCTTGTTGCTTCAAGTAAACTTTGCTTCTCTCTTCGCAAATCCTCCTTGCAGGAACGCAACTGAAATAAAAAAAAATGGATTAATGAAGTGAAATGTGAATTTATCACTGTTTAGTGTTCACACATGCACGGATCCTACAGGAGTCATCAGAAGTTGCCTGAAATAGACAGGAGTGGGGGAGTATACCCTGAAATATCACCCCTTTATCAAGCAAGTGCTGGTAATAACTGGTACATTACATTTGCACATACAAACTACATACACGGTTAATAAGAGGGTTAGGTTGGTAAATATATATGTATATAAAGCCTAAATCTTACAAAGCACAGATAATATTTCAAACATGGGATCAGGGGCAAGTGTTTTACAACGTAAACTCCTATTAGCAGTATCCTCTCGTGGACTGGGCTGCCACTACTACATGCCATGGGCAAACCAGGCTATGATGTATGATCAAGTCAGTGTCATACTTAAACAGAGAGTCATACATGTTTCCTAGAATATATTGAGTAAACTGTTAAAGTCAGGGCAGGCTATCCTGTGTCTCAGAAGATGGGGCAGCTAAATAAGAGCCAGTGATTTAGAGAAAACAATGGATGCATATATAAGACACGAGAATAGACGACTGTGCTTATGTCAATCCAGACAGGACGCTAACATGACAGCTCACCTGAGTTTTGGTCTGTGTCAGCTGTGTTTGAAGTTGTTCCAGTTGCTGTTTCAGGTCCTCCTTTTCCTCATTCATACGCTCTCGGTCACTACGTTCCCTCTTAAAATCCTCTTCAAAGATTGTGACCTGGGGATATGAGACATTCTTCTATCAATGGCTATCAGTGCTCAGATTCCAGAAAGGTTTTATTAGATCCCAGACTTTACTATACTGCCTCATACTGTATGGTGGCTATATCCAGAAAGTGTAAATAATGGTTAACTGTATGGTTAACATCATCAGAAGACACTTTTTTGGGGGAGGAAACCAAAACATATGAGAACATATACACTGTACACATACAAGATCAGATCCAGACCGCTGCTTCTACTGTGGTTGAAGCTTCTAGCACAGTATGAATACTGTATTATTGATGTATTTGCCAATATTTCTGGGCCAGGTGGTACAGGTAGCACACGGAGTTAACCTGCTGCACAGACTTCTGCTGTCATTACTGATAGGAGGCATGTGCAGCAAATCATTGAGGAGGCAGACAGGAAGCTCTTGCAGCCAACTGCAAGAGCCTACAGTCCATNTCAGCAGGCCCTCCCTGCACGCACTGGATTATCACTCAATGTATGGGGGCTAATAATCAGGACTTCCTGATTATTGGCCACCTCCTGCTGGCAGCGATAGCAAGTGGCCAGCTTTACATACAGAGCATGTTTCTTACCATTTAGAGGATCTTTTCACTACATCTATGCTGGACATCGACGTCAGCTGACATCCCCCATTCATTACTTACAGTGGGAGATTTCTGGCAGAGATGTAATGATTGATCTTCTGAATGTTAAGTAACTAAACTTCATAGCTTTTGCCATGTAAAGCATGCTTTTCCTGTTTTAGAGGAAGGCTAAATGTGGACATGTTGCTTTATATAGATAATGCCAAATAGATTGCATAATGAGTTTATTTTCAAACAATGGATCAGTGATAAAGTGGACATGGTTTATCATTAATGCATACAACTATTGGATTTCCAATCCTTTAAGTGTCATGTTAATCACAATGAAAACACATATTTGTTATCAGTGTTCTTGATAACAGGATCTAAACTTTTAGTGTTATCTGGAAATCTGTACTGTAAACACATAAGGGTGACATCTGGTGGAGAGAGTGTGTATTGCATATTGTGTGGTTGATGTAAGGGCTATTACATTAATAGTTACAACCATGATGCTGGCATTAGTTCCTTGACTATTCCAATAAAGTACCTAGTTCAGTATATAATAAATGATTTATTCCTGTGCAACTGTATTGTCACCCCTGTCACCACACCTATTTCCATCTCAAAATCACCCCCTGTACATGAAACAAACAGCATGGGAAGCCCTTTCTAGGTACAATTAGACATAGTGCCAACAGTGACTTAGCCACTACCCTAAAACAAAAACATTGTAAGAGGCACAGAAAAGATGTCTCCTATCTGATCACTGTCTGTCTCACACTTCACCAACCCATATGAAGCAGATTCCGGGAATGTAATATACAATGTTATCATTAGTAGTGGTGACATACCTGCTGTTTAAGGAGTTCAATCTGAGTGACGAGTTCTTGACGCTGAGGGAGAGCAGACTCATCTACAGCGAAGGTGAAAGAAGGAGAACGAGGGCTGGATGCCTGACGCTTCAGAGCTTCCTCAAGTGCCTGCAATGGTAAGAAAATAAGAAGACTGTCCAATCAACAACCACCAGGGACTACTAATTTACTAAGCTGCGGGGTTGAAAAAGTGAATCAGATTCGAGTTCGCATTCTCCAGTATGTAAAATAAAACTGATAGCTGGAATCTGATTGGTTGCTATGGGCAACATCCCCAATTTTCCAATCTCGCAGTTTAGTAATTTTAGCCCCAGGCATTTTTCTGTTACATGGATGAATCTAGGACATGTTTTTCTTAAATACCAGAATTGCATTTGTGCCATTAATATAATTATTATGGTTTATTTTATTGCAATAAACTAGGCACGTAACCTTCTGCACTGCAGCTCCCAGTATGCTCCCAGTATGCAGAGGCATACCTGCCTATTGATGGAACATATAGTTTCTTAACACCTGCCGACCGTCTATGCATGCTAAAAGCAATACTCAGTTACCACAACAGCATATATCTCTAGCTACATGTCCAGGACACTTGTGTAGAAGCCTGATAAAACAAACACAAATCAAATCATAATCAGTGCAAGCAATTATCAGATGCTTTGTGATATGTAATGCCGGGTACACCATATCCACATAAGCTCTCCCCTGGCAGAAACAAACATCCGATACTCAGTTTATCTTTCACATTCTAACTCATTATTGTAATACTAATGAAATGGGTTAAATACGTTCCAGCCACACAGAAATCAACTCCATAAACTTATTTAAAATGATAGATATAAGATATACAGGAGAATGGTGCAATGGCTACAATGATTGCAGGGGTAAGAACAAGAAGTCAATACATTATTTACACTTTCTAGATACAGCCACATTACAGAATTGGCAACACAAGTGCTATATGCTATATGAAAAGAGAAGTGACTGTATATTCTGTATCTATGACAGATGTAAGCAATGGCCTGCAATGGTCACCAGTAAACGCTGCTCAGCAAAGAATTACTTTATTCAGTCGTCCGATCTCTTTCTCCTGGTAATCCCGCTGTTTGCTGGTAGATGACAGCTGGTCATGTAGCATATTATTCTTCTGTTTCAGTTCCCTTATCTCAGACTCCAGTGTTTGAATTGTTGACTGTGATGGAAAAAGTGCATGTTATAATGTTACATGTATGCCAGAGTAAGAGAAGAGAGAAAAAGGAACAAGGATGTCTTATAAGATCAATAAACCGGTCAGTTTATATATGGACTTCCACACAGGAGATATGGAGGCAGCACATTACACTAGATTTCTAAGAAATAAACTTGCAGGGAACATATGATAAATCATGGCGTGAATTTTCAGTGAACATGCTCACGACCTGCAACCACTTTCATTCTGATGGGTGTATTGTGGGAGGGCAAGCAAGAGCTCAATGCAAACGTAAAAAAAGGACTGTGTGCAACAGTTGCACCAGGTATACAGTGACACTTTATAATGTTTCTAAAATACCTCTATGGCACTGGATTAATCATGAAAAAATGCCAATATGCATTCGCACCATGATGTCTGTAACGTTGCAGTTCCAAAAGTAACAGCTAGGTGGCGTATCAATGCAGAAGATAACCACTGTCGGTGGCTGTACAACATGCTGGATGCAAAGCATTAGTGCAGCCTCTNGACATTTCCCGATATGTACATGTGCTCNGCCATAGGGACACAGTGACATGCTGTATTTTATAAACTTTATAAAGTGTCACATCTGTACACCCCGTCCAACAAAATACAAATGTTATGAAATGGCTGCTGAAGTATTTGTTATTTAATAAAGCTTTACATTTTTTTAATTAACGATTTGTTTTAATGCATTTACATTGTGCTAATTATTCATAACCTCCATTTCCAGTATACAAAGCACCTGCACTGAGCTGCACATAGCTGCATTGAGATTGGCTGTTTTGTGCTCATACGTTTGCATTGCGTGGGCACCTGCACCATGTATGTTGATACAACATGTTTACTAGGGGAAAAAATTCCATATAATTTATAAACCACTTTTAAACATTCTGGGATAGACTGAGAACTTTAAAACTATGACTTGCGTTTAATAGGAGCATTGTAAAAGGGCATATAAGTGTGTGTATATATTTTTCATATTCTAAATAACTGGAGCAGGGCCCAGCTCTTTCTTCCGATGCTCCGCCGCCTCCAGTGCAGCCGGAGAGGACGTTGTATATGCGTGACGCCATCATAACGTGTTCTCCGGACACGCTGGAGGCGCCGGAGCAGCGGAAGAAGGAGCTGGGCAACGCACCGGTGCCCAGCGAAGACAGCTGAAATGTAAGTATGTTATTGTTTATTTGATTTATTTATTAACAGGTTGCCACTATTTCCTATGGCCACCATAAAAACGATATCGTTCTCGTAGGAGGCCATGTCCATATGCTCCATTAGAGGCTTTTTGTACATTTAGTAAATCTTTATTGGCATAATATAACTAAATTACACATGTAAACAGCAAATAAATCCTAACCAATTAGATGCTTTTCTACATATGTATTTACAACCTGATAAGGGAGCTGCCGCTAACCTGTATCTCACCTCTTTTTCCTCTATCTTGTCTCTGGCCAGGAGGAGTTTTCGGTCGAAGTCTCTCTGCTTGCGGTCTCGTTCAGACTCTTGTTCAGTCTCGCTCTTGGCAGCTTGAGATAGCTTCTGTCTCAGAGATGTGATCTGTATTGATCAATTGGGGGACATTTTATTGGGGTGGCAGATTGCAATGTAAGCAGCATTAAAATATAGGGGGTGATTTAAAAATGATTCAAAAAGTAGGACAAAAGGAATGGTCAATAACATCTAGGGGTATATTTACTAAGTGGCGAGATTGCAGTGAGATTCTAAAGTGGGGATGTTGCCCATAGCAACCAATCAAATTCGAGTTCACATTCTCCAGTGTGTAAAATGAAACGGAGAGCTTGGATCTGATTGGTTGCTATGGGCAACATCCCCACTTTACAATCTCACCGCTTCGTAAATATACCCCTTTAGCTTTATTTTTCTAGATGAATATGCTGGGATTTGATTGGTTGCTTTGGGCAATATCCTCAATGCTCCTGCTAATATTATTGTCACAAACTTTCCCCCGAAACATAGTGCCATATAACAAGGGCTTAAACACTTACCTTATTATAAGGCAGAATACCGACCCAACAATATTCTCAAATTGTACAAATATCTGTTAATGGGATTCCAAGAAATATCTGCCACCTCTATACACCAGACAGATTATCTGCTGACAGCAGCAGGAAAGTAAATTGTAATCACAGACTGTGCTGCCCATTAGCTGCTTTAAAAGAAAACCTTTAAATGAATGAATACATTTTGATTGATTGAATAATTAAATTAAATAATTACTTCCTTTAAATCCTGTTTACGGTCCCTCTAGACCTGGTGCCAGTATCAGAAAGTTAGGGTGACAAAACGAATGGGGTCGCCTCAATAATATGGCAACCAGAACTAGACTGGTTAGTAGCCAGCAACGCTAACACCGCAGGCAGGGGGCGCCACTCATCTGTGCAATCATTTGATTATCAGATAAGTGTGTGNCCAAGCCTTAGACACAAACAATTGCTCTATTCATAATAACAGACAAGAAGACAAACAAAAAAAGAAAGATACCTTCTCTTCATACTGATGTTTCATAGACCGAAACTGCTGGTCCCACTGTTTATTAACTTCCAGGAGCTGTGGAAGACATTCACCAAGTGGTTATAGACTGGGAACATTAAGAGGAATGCAGCAGAACTCCCTCCCCTGTGCCCTGTGCTGGAAATGTAAAAAAATATATTATTATGTAAAACTATTTCAACCCTTTGCCTAGTAACAAGCTCTGTCCAGAACCAAAGATCCTTCTTAGTGTGATTTGATTTGCCCCAAGCAAATAGGAGTCTGTGTGTAACTATATGCAAGACCTTTTAGCACTATATCATATATATTCACACGTATCTCTTCCTAAGATCAGCCCTAGTGAGGGTCCCACCTCAATGTATTTGATACTAGGACGCAGATTCGCCTTACATGTACAGCATTCTCTCACCTCTGCCCGTTGATGTTCTAAAACTTTTACTTTCTTAATGAAGGCTCCGCTTTGATCCTTATTTGTTGCTTTCTCAGGCAAGTTGGATGCCTGAAAGGAGAAAATAAAGGATGAAGGACGGTAATTATTTATAAACGGAATATAAATGCAATTTCATTTTGTGGTTGATATGAGTGAATTTGTTGCCTAAAATTAAGGTGTCATTTCACTAGTGATCATGATGGCTGATGAGGCTCTGTCACTGGTGAATGAAGGAAGGAATGGCTACTGTCATTATTGCCCTTAATGGGGTTCAAATAAACCTATTAGGGACATGAACCTGCTCATCATCTAATGCTGCTCATGCTATGTGTAGATCATCTGTGTGTCTGTGTTTTACAACACTGTTAGAGAGGTCAGTGCACTTCTGCACTCAATTTTGCTAAATTCTGTTACTCAAAAGCCGGGCATACTCAGTATAAGATTGTCCACCCACCTACTACACACTGCATGTGGTGGGACAGGGCTTCCTGTGTCAGCGGAACAACAGGAGCAACAGAGGACTCCTCAACAGTGGGAGTTTCATGACCCCACAACACTGACAGGTAAGTACCGGTATGTCAAATTCTTCCCCAACAGCCCTTTATACTACCCGAACCCTCCCCGTACACTACTCTAACCCCAACCCTCCATTCCCTGCTGCCAGATGTTATATTTCAAGATATATGAAATATTTCATATTTCATATATCTTGGAGTATGAATGGAATATTTAGAAAATGCGTAAAACATGCTAAATAAAGAAATACATATATTAGTAGTGTGTATGTATCCGATGTATCCGGTGTGTATGTATCCGATACAGGGTAACTTATTTTTAAGCTGCTGTTTTGTTATATTGGGTTATATACCACAAAAGAAAAAAATATAGTTATTTATAAATTGACAAAGTGATAAGGCAAGAGAAGACAAGCTCAGGATCAAGATTATATAAGATTATATTTCTTATGGCCTAACCTACAGCTTTATGAATTTAGTACAGCCCCATATATGATTACAGCTTATCCTATGTGGATGTAATCTTTAATATATTAATCCATCGGAAATATAAACCGACAGTGTGTATGTTATCTCTCACAAACCACCGACAGTTAACAAGAAACAGACTAGAGGAGGTGTGCGACACTGGGAGCTTAATAGGATTGAAATATGAAATGTCTGCTAAGTACAAGCTCATTCTCTTATCATTCTTGGCTTAGCTTTATAGAAGGACATGACCCTAAATGAAGATTAATTTAATAGATTAATACTTGTACTCTCGTATTATGCTGTTTTATGCATGACATACATGTCTATGTGTTCCTATGTTGTGCATGTTTTCATGAACAATTCCTCAAGCCCATTTCTACTCTATTTACAACTAATTTGATATCCAGATTTCCTTCTGATATCAAAATTAACATAAACTTTAACACTTTTCTTTCTATACTGAAATCCCTCAGTCCTGGTAGTAACACAGCTGGGTGGCTGATCATTCAGAGCAAGGAGCACTTATCATACCATACAACCCGGCTGGCCCAATGTATATACAGCACTTACCCTTATGTATATATCCCCAATCCCCTATAGAATGCAAGCTGGCAGAAACAACCAGATTACCCCTTAACTCTGTCCACCCAGTCAAATTATAATGATTTCAAATCGATGATCAATCAATGATTTGTTATGTGTTCGCAGCGATTTGGACAAATTGACTGGCAATTTCACCTGTTGAAAATAACCTGCACTGGCCATTGTTACAATCACACATTGATTTTAACACATAACATAGGCCCTTTATATAGTGATGCCAATTAGCAATCACTGTATAATTAGCTCAAAGGGTGAAATGGGGTTGAATTTAATTTGATTGATTTGTAGCCATCTCAAACGCGATTTCAGGTTGATTTCTGAAATCCATCCTTAGCAACAGCCTTTTTAAATACAAAAATGTCAAATTTGAAATGTGGAATCCTTTTAGTCAGCCGATTTCACAAAATCGACCTTTAGTAAATTTCCCCCCAGATCCAGATTTGTGTCCATTCACCTGCTGGTGTGTAGCGCTCTCCACATTGGCTGCAATTTCCCCCACTGGAGGTTTCTCCCCATTTTCAGCTGCTTTCCCTCTGTCCAGAATCAACATTTTCAGCTCCAGATTTTCATATCTTTATGAAGGAGAGAATCAAAGTATTAGGACAAATCCTATAAGCCCATATATACATTATTCTAGTACCCCCTCTCTCCNTCTTGCAGCCCTACTGGTATCTAGCAACATCTATGGTCAGCTGCCTTGGAATTACCCTTGACTCCTTCCCTCATCAAATTCTCCCACTGCTTGCACTAAGCCTTACACTAAGCTTTATAAAGATATGTAAATTGGTTGATTGTATTGTGTACATCTAACATAATACACTAGACGAGATCACTTGACATGCTGCAGCCAAATACAAGGACTATTTCCCAGTAGGCTGGAACATCCCCTGGTTTGTGTATGGGACTGCTGAGAACTCCCATCAGGGACTGGTCTCTCTCTCGATGAGACTACGCAATTAACAACTAATTATATATCCCAAGTATCCTCTACTCTGTTCTATACAGCATCTGGTATAGGGTAATCAGTGAGACTTTTTGTAGGTAGAAATGCCTCACACCTCATTGCTTGCTCAGCCCGGCTCCTCTTCTTCCAGTCCTCCTCCAGCTTAGACCGCAAGTCCTCGTTCTCCTTCCTCAGCTGCTCACACAGTGTCTGGAACAAATATAGAAATGCAATAATTATATATGTATATATTACAGAACTCTGCAAATTCCTCAGTCCAAAAGGAGCCTGTTCCTGATTATGCAGAGGCATGATTGAGAAGCACTGAAGCACATTTTGCTGGTATATAAGTGTCAATCTCNGGTACCTGTAATATGGACGTCCTTTGGTCATTCTTATGCACTTTATTTGCCAGACGGTTGAACTCCAGGGCCATGCGGCTCATGTGACTGAGCAGCCTGTTCTTGTCAGGTTCCTCCGCGAATAAACTGAGAGAATTCTCCATGCGCTGTAGGTGGTGATGTAGGTTGTCATCCTCAGGCTGGGCATAGGGGCCGGGATCCTGACAAAGGAGAGAACAATCAGAAATCCGCAATAACATATCTGCTTCACAACACAGGACATCACACTTGTCAATCTGCAACAAGGGGTAGAGCTGAAGTGCCTCATCCCCCTCACGTGCCGTGGCTTCCTGGGAATCAGGAGAACCCCTTTCAATATTGAAGTGTAATCTACAATGCAAACCAGAAAAGAAAGCCACAGAGACATTACATTGCATAACCGTTTAATGTTCACTTCCCATTGTTTGCTGTTAGAACCGGTGCATACACCATAACAAAAATACACAACAGGAACAATATTTCACTTTACACAGAAGCCGCACATATTTCCATTGTGAAATCATGGAAAAACCCAAATCCCCCAAAGGGGGTCGGCTGTAAGACAGAGCTAGAAGAATGCTGAAAAACAGGACTGGATTCAAATATAATATTGTGGAAATCATTTTACAGCCATGTACAGAACCATCGGGAAGGATGCGGGAAATGTTGGACCTCTCTCAAACCTGTATTGGCCACAGCTCAGCCATTGGTTAGAATAGGAATGGGAGTAGAGTCATTAATCGTCCTGAGTAACAATTCTTTATTATATGTGTTACATCTGTGAGTTTGGATATTTTATTTACATTTCTACATGCAGTGCAGTATGTTATGGGCATTTATGGCTCAGTGGATAGCAATTATTCCTAACATTGCTAAGGTCTTGAGTTCAATTCCCAGACCTTATCTGTTTCGGGTTAGTATGTTCTCCCCATGTCTGTGTGGGTTTCCTCCCACACCCCAAATACACGCTGTTAGGTTAATTGACAGCTGATGAAATTGTCCCTAGTGTATATGGTCCATTGTATAATGAACTTGCTCCTATGCATCCTCCTATAGAAAATAGGAGTTTGGTACTCACCGTTAACTCTTTTTCTCTGAAGATCATCTGGGGGACACTGG
>JABWIB010008957.1:6002-16156 GCA_016617825.1 Platyplectrum ornatum | reverse complement strand
TGTATGATCTAGTGTTTTATCTCTCCACCTTGTATGATCTAGTGTTTTATCTCTCCACTTTGTAGCATCTGGTGTGTTATCTCTCCACCTTGTATCATCTGGTGTTTTATCTCTCCACCTTGTATAATCTGGTGTGTTATCTCTCCACTTTGTAGCATCTGGTGTGTTATCTCTCCACCTTGTATGATCTAGTGTTTTATCTCTTCACTTTGTAGCATCTGGTGTGTTATCTCTCCACCTTGTATCATCTGGTGTGTTATCTCTCCACCTTGTATGATCTAGTGTGTCATCTCTCCACCTTGTTCCATCTGGTTTGTTATCTCTCCACCTTGTTCCATCTGGTTTGTTATCTCTCCACCTTGTTCCATCTGGTGTGTTATATTTGTACCATCTCCATTATTAGGGAAGGGTGAGGTTCGGCACCTGGTTAGACTCCATGCCATGTGTGTGGCTCTCTGTCCTGGGTACTACCTGTTTCCCTAACACCCAGTACATTCCCAGTACATTTCCAGTACATACCCAGGCCTGGGTATAGGCTTCAGCAGAAAGAAGAGGAAGCTCTCTTTTGAAACGCAGACATTCCACCTAGCTGATTGGATGGGATGTCTGTCAGTCAACTGAGGACTTTTTCTCTAGTTCATTAGTAATTACAGCTGTGGGTAGTACACTGTAATGTAAATAAAAAAGAGGCTATTAATAGTGAGTACTTCAACTGCAATTGGATGCTCTAGCTTTAACTATTTGAGAGGTTAATCTCCCCCTCGCCAGTTATATTGCTCTGCATTGCATTGTATGCTCTTGTCATAATTTAGCATTTTAGCCTTTATCAATTGTTTTCATTGTCTGGCTTTACTCACATTTCTGTGCAATACTGTACCAGTCTTCGTCTTTCCAGGACTCAGTTGTCTATCTTCTGAACATAATTCTTGTTTATAATGCTCACTCGTGTTTTATCATGACCAGTTTCCATCTGCTCTTAGTCCTGAATCAGTCCTTATACTGTATATTCATTTCTTGTACTTTTTGTTTGTCTAGTTCTTTTCCTCACATTGTCTGTGTTTGTCCTGTATTGTAGCTACCAAACAGGAGCGTCACAACATTGTACTTCTGGAAGGGGGGGGGAGGGGGGCTAGTCCCTGTAGAGGCTGGGACGCGCACTTCAGTTACTCTATAAGATTGGATAAAGTGCTGGCACTCAATGTTACAGAGAAGCTTCATGTGATAGGCTAACTGCACTGGAGGAGGAGTGGGGATGGGGCCCCCTTCAAATGTGGTGGTGGGTCGCTTAGTCCCCCTTCCACCCCCTGTTCCGACACCTATGCTATCAAACCCATTGCTGCCCCAGGAGCCACCACTGGGGAGCCTGACCTGAGTGTCTGCCCCACAACACATCCTCACCATCAGGGGCTCTAGTGAAATGCTGGCCCTGGTGTGGGGTTATCCTAGGTAGCGTAACATTGATTCCTGGACGGTTACTTGAGCACTTTCCAATCCTGGCAAACCCCAGTGCAAGGAAGTATTCTCCTTGGCACTAATGACTAATGGGCATACCTTACACTGTCAGTCTCAGGGGCACAGAAATTCTTGGATGTACAGAAGTCTGGATGGGTTTGCATTGGGAGGTAAGAAAAGAACCTCTGTTCTTTACATTTAGGAGTGGGAATGTATTCTAAAGCGGCTGATGCGGATGTCCAGAAATGAGTCTAGCCCAATATATAAGTGTCCTGCAGCAAAATGTCACTCACTCGACTTGTTTCTAAGCAAATGAGAAAAAATGTCATAAAGTGGTTAATGTCATTGTCCTTATTGCAGCAGAAAAGAAATATGTAACAGCTGGAGGTTTTTACTTTTCTTCTTTCCAAATCATGAAATCCGTTCTCCAAGAAGCAACATCTGGATGTGTTAGAGCTTGTGTGCTGGGTGATTTCATACTTGGCTCTGTGATTCAGCGCTCCACTAACTTACTTAGCAGATGTCTTATACAAATTGTGTTTTAATGATGTCACCTGATGTATCACTTTTCGTGTTTTTCTCAATAATTAAAGAAACAATTGGTGTCGTCTATATAGTACGAGTGTGCTGTACGCACAATTATATGTCATTTTACAGATGCTCGAAGCCAAGACATACTGATCTTTTACGTTATTGTTTATTTAGCATTGTCATATTGG
This sequence comes from Platyplectrum ornatum, assembly GCA_016617825.1. Lineage (NCBI taxonomy): Eukaryota > Metazoa > Chordata > Amphibia > Anura > Limnodynastidae > Platyplectrum > Platyplectrum ornatum. The sequence continues at coordinate 13,985 of JABWIB010008957.1, read as the reverse complement.
CTGAACAGTTCCTGTCCCATTAGACTATACAGTCACAATAATAGGTTACTAGTTAGTCAGCAGCTAATTAACCTACCAATATGGAGTGTGGAAACCAGAAGACTTGGCGGAAACCCAGGCCTACACTGGGAATAACTACTCCACACTATGGCCGAGAGTTGAACTCATGACTCAAGTAAAAATAATAATGATGACATCTCCAGAGCAGGAAATCAGCAGACACCCAATTTGTAAAATTTCTAATAAACATAAAATCATATATTTTTTTTATGCATTCACAAAAACAGTTTTATGCATTCCAGAAATCAGGTCATTGTGTGAGGCATTGCCATGGTCATTGTTGTAGCTGCATGTGTGTGTGAGCCAAAGACTGCTACCTCCTGTATACCTGTGCACATGCGGCACATTGCGTATGGGCACAATGCAGGTAAGCTCTGTGTATTTATGTGACTATATGCGATCATTGAGTACAGGATAGTGAACTATAATATGGACAGTAAATGGGTTTTGAATAATGCCAGCGCCTCTATGTAAATAAAAATGTGACTAACATAGTAAACACAATTTTTAATCATTTAATAAAATTATCAAAACTGTTCAATTTTATATGTTATAACACACACACAATGCTTCAGCATTTTCAGACCCACAGGTCTCACAAAAGGGTTTGACATAGGCCGCTGAATGTCACCACAGTAGACATAGAAAAGACCTCCAGTGGGGTAAATGTTTTAAGATAAACAGTCCCTTTTTTGCATCGGCATTTCAATCTGAATAGCAGTTACGTGAGCACACCCTTACTGCCAGTGACGTAGCTACAGGAGTCGCAGCAGTCGCAACCGCGACCGGGTCCCTGAGCTGTGGGGGCCACAAGAATTAAAGGGGATTGGAGGATCAACTGATACTTCAATCCCTCGGAACAAAGAAGTTTGGGGAAAAAAAGACGCGACCTCAACTACCGGGTCTGGCCATGCTGGTGCCTTTGCAGCGCCACTGTTATATCATGTAAAGTGCTGCTGACAACACTTCTACATGATATAGCACTGGAGCTGCAGAGCCACAGCTCTGTCCACCATTCCCTTCTTGCTCCTGCACCCCCTACACTTCCTGGTCCCCCCTCCAATATCTTCCCCCTCCCCTGTACAGAAAAGGAAGCTGAAAGAGAAAGAACAAAGCTTCAGGTGGGTAATCCCCCCCCTTGCCTCCTCTCTCTCCCCCCTTCTCCCCCTCCCCTCTATTCCCCCCGCTTCCTCACTACACCGGTCGACAGAAGACTTCTGCGTTTTTTCTCTAATTGCACCTCTACTCTATAGGGATATTGGAAATTAAGATAGGGTTTTACTTTTTAGTTAACAAGGCATTCTGTCACTTGTGGAACTATAAGTGACAGCATGCCCTAACAGACATGGACATGCTATCATTTGTAGTGCTACATGTGCCAGCATACCAGAACAAATTTTCTACTCTTAGGTATAGGTATTGCAGTTTGTAAGAAACTGCTGAATAGTAAATTTGGTGGTTTGGGCTCCTGAACCGTTGGGGCAGTTTTAACTCACCCTTAGTAAATTTACCCCTGAGACTTCTTCATATTGAAGCATTAAGCCATTGCATGTTCATATACAATGAATTCAATATTTATTTATTTAGAGGGAGGAAAGAAAGGACCATAAACGTTCATGGCTGTGTACAGATAGAGGAGGGGGCCCAGTCCTTGGTGGAAATGTCGCCCAGTGAAGAGGAGAGCCCAGAGACAGGACCTTAGAGTCCATTCCCTTCCTGGTCATCAGTGGCGGTGAATCATGAGTGGTAACCAGGGATCTCAAGCTACTTCGCCTCCTGGCTCTTTGCCGGCTCTCCCCTAATTCTGGGTGAGGAAGAACTGCCGACATGGACAGGAGCAGTGAAGCGAATGATCACCAAATTAACATAAAGCATAACACGGCTCTCAGGTCTTCACTTCCATTTTGTAACAGATGTTAAACTGCAAGAAACAGTCGTCTATAATGATTCTGCATCCTGGAGTCTGTCCTCATTAAAGTAGACCAGTAATAGGGAAAAGAAGGAGCGGGTAATTTTGTAGTTCAGTTAAACGTTAGGTTATAAAGTTACACAATTAAACAAAGGTGTTAAATGTGATTAGAAAATGTAATTGGTAAAAGTTTTCTAATTGACATGTAATTAAATTTACAGTAGAGCAAGAACATTATGTGAACCAAATGTATATTTAATGCAGAGCATCTGTGTTCATTTACATGGTGCAAACCTGGTGTTTGCTGATAGGCCTCCATATACATGCTGGGTTATATCAGCACAGATGGCTCATCGGGTAGCACTGATGCCGTACTGCACTAAGGTTGTACGTTTGAATGCTGGATAGGACCTTATTAGTTTGTATGTTCTCCCTGTGTCTGCATGGGTTTCCTCTGGGTGCTCCAGTGTCTTCCCACATCCCAAAAAAAAATACAAAAGGTTCATTGGAAGGAAGCTGACTAAAGTGTAAATTGTATGTGTATGTGTAAGTGCCCTTACGTGTCAATCCCCAATCTCCTATAGAATGTAAGCTTGTGGGCAGGGCCCCTCTTCCCCCTCCCATTCTGTCTGTGGACACTTTGTGGTGTATAATAAATAAGCGTTAATAATAAAAATAGCTTAGGGTCAGGCCCTTTATGTATACATTTATTATTAGCTTACCTGTGTTTATAAATGTGCTTAGCTTGTGGTATCACATTTATAAATAATTTCCATAAACATAGTGTAAGTGATCACCTGTCAAATCTACAGAAATGTGAGCATCAGCAAAAGCACTTACATATATATGTATATATTTGGTTACTTTGTTAATAACAAATAAAACCATGTTTTAATTACTATGTAATTATTGTTGGTGTACATGGGCATAGCTTTATGGCTGCTCTGTGTGATATTCAGCCATAATGCCTATACAATAGTAAATATATTTAGAAAATGTAATAAATGTGTGATGGATTCCTTACATCACTGTGTAAAATAACACACTATTACCAAAGTTTCTTTTATTTATTCTTAGCCAGTGGTCTTTCCTTGTGCCCAGTGAATAATGCAGATCCATCCAGACTCCTGACCCCAGTAAATCACACACACCCTGCGCTCTAAAGGGCGTTTATGGGTAGAGGCACATACTGTAGTCAATGAGCTGCCCAGCCTGCTCTGACTGCATAGGTCTAGCTAATATCTAGTAAACACTACTGGGGCTCAATATTCCAACACCTGTGCCCAACTGTTCTAAAGCTGAGCACCGGGACAATAATCTGATTGTTCGCAATTCCCAAATGATATTGTCATGGAGGGGACGATTAAAGGACACAATACCCACCNNACACACACACATACCCCTAACATACCCCACTTACCCCATACATAGTACCGATATGGACAGTGATTTACAATAAATGGGTCTCGGAAGAGATTTGCCAACTCTCCTAGGAGTTGGCATNCCTGTCGTAACTTCTTAAGGCCTAAGCCAAAGGGAGGTTAAGCTGGTTATGGCCTGCACAGTTGGGCACAGTCTAACTTCCCTCATGGTGGGAGAGGTTGTCGGACACTTCTCTACACTCTTTGCTTCTCCTGTGGGAGCCTTTCAGGTTGCAGGGAAAATGTCGGATAAAGAGTCCTTACCATCTCTTCTCCATCCTACCTCACTTTGGGGGAAATTTACTAAGGTCGTGTTTGATAAAATCGCCTGTGCGAGTTTATCACATTGGAGTGTTTGCATTTCCAAGCATTTACTAAGGGCGAGTCATAACAAACACGTCGATTTTAAGTGCGAGTCAAACTCACGATTTCAAACTCGCCGTGCGTGTTTGTAACGCATGAAAGATAGGACAAATAGAATTAATCATCATACATCATTACTAATTTTGATGCGAAACACACCAGATAAAAATGAATCTTTAAACTTCACAAAAAGTGATTGTATGCAGGTCTTTAAATTTGTCAATACATTTTTTGAATTGAAATCGCAGTTACAACACGCTTTTTAGTGAATTTACAAACTCGCTGTCTTTCCGCGTGTTTAGCTCGCTGCGAGTTTAACACAACACGACCTTAGTAAATTTCCCCCTTTGTCTTGTTGGTAGGCTATAATACTCGTGCTAGTGCCCATGCTTTGTCCCTGCCAGCCAAATTTAGTTTATAGCAAATAACAAAACCAATCTAATTTAAACAACCCAAAAATCCCAAATAAACGAATAAACTCAATTTAATGAATTCTCCCCAACACGGTGTGTATTAATTTGGTGTGTATTCATTAATAAGAGGGGGCTATTGCCCGGGTGCGGACCCATGAACCATGGTCAGCTTAATGGAGCCATAAAATATTTCATTAGTTATTGTAATGAAGCATTATTTTTTATTATATTTTTTAAAACAAAAACATAGGAATTAATTTGTAATAGTATTCTGGAGAACAAACGGTTAATAGGAATGGGTTCTATCTTCTCCCAGCTGTCTGTTTGTTGGTATAATGGTTTGACTGCTAAATCTCAGTGACATCATCTGTCTCTCTCCAGCCAGGATAAGAAGGAGGAAGTTTAACTCCTGCAGTGGGACTTCTAGTGTTTTTTCTAACTCTTGAGTGCTGGCAAAGTTCCTGTACAGTGAAAACACGCACAGAGCTCCTATTGTTTCTATCTGTTCTCCAGCCCACTGATCCTAATATGGAATTCAGCAGGAAACTCATGATTTCCTGACAACTGAGCAAGACCAAAAAAGAAAGATATATGAGAAACAAAATCCCCATCTACTGAAAGCTCCTGCCCCATATTAGATGCTGGAAACAAGTGGAGGTTGGGGGGCGGATTAACAGCCAGCTCTGATTTCTGTGGTCAGCCTACTGGAGGGACAAGTGACGTCCACGCGTTTAATTCCCCTCCTGCCATGCACAAACAGTGATCTGTGTGTGTCAGAATGAGGGAAAGTCTGTGACTTGTAGCAATGAGGTGCTTAAACGATTGCATCCCCAAATCCGTCTCTACTGCACAAAGCAGCAAAGTATGATCTATAGAGGATATAGTTACAGCATGTGCACTGTATTATGATTTCCTGACTTCCAGTATCTCGGGGTGCATTAGGAAAAAGGGATCTTGGATTTGGATTTGTGCATTCTGAATGTGCTCTGAAAGGAGTTTGCGGCAGCCAGCTATGGACAGGAGAGAGGAGAATGACAGCAGTGGCTCTGGCAGTAGTGGCAGCATGAAGAGGATGCTGAAGTGTGTGGTGGTTGGAGATGGTGCAGTTGGAAAAACTTGCCTGGTCATGAGTTACGCCAATGACGCTTTCCCTGAACAATATGTGCCAACCGTGTTTGACCACTATGCAGGTAAGGAGCAGTTCTGTATATTCATCTTAAGGTAATCCTCAGCCTAAGACTACGTAACCACTGGATTTATTATGTGTGTTTTACTTGTGTAATATAACAATATGCAGAGATGTAAAGTTTTTTACTTTCACTGTCATTTGACTTAAGCCATGTAGTAGTGTTTACATAATGTGAGTCATTGTGTAAACCTCGTCTTTCCCCATACATAAGAAATCTATAACACCACATCGCGCTACTACTAATGACTGCATGGGTATAATACTCATTCAGGTCTCCCGCACTGGTGTAACTTGGAATCACCTCTTCTACTGTTTTGTTCGTGTGATGTTCTGTCATTTTTGCTTCCTGTCGCTTCCAACTTGACTTTGGGTCAATTTAGTCATTTCCCACATTTGAACACTGATAAATGAATTTCCTAATCTGTTGAGATGGCCAGATATCACAATGGCTGTCCATTATGGAAATGTGGATATTAATCATCACCAGTCCGATGGACAGAAGCAAAGAAGATCTCACCAGAGACTGCAGGTAAGGTGAGAATCACAATATTTAGGGCTTCATTCTCTTACGGAAGAAAGACATAGGGCTTCATATACTAATTGTCATCCTGTGGTCAATAAATATGGTAGCCAGGCTCTCATCTACTCGCTGAAAGCTACACCGACTACAGGATTTACAAACACTTACCTTGACGGCCCACGATGTGTGCGAGATTACTACAGACATCCATGATCCTCACTGGTCTTCTCCTGGCACATGCGCAGTAAATCAAATCTTTTCCCAGATAGAATGCTACTGCGCCTGTGCCGGGATGCTGGGACTTCAGCTCTGCATCCCCCTGGTCAGGTAAGTCTTCTTCTTACTCTTTTATATATATAAAAGAGTAAGAAGAAGACTTACCTGACCAGGGGGATGCAGAGCTGAAGTCCCAGCATCCCGGCACAGGCGCAGTAGCATTTTATCTGGGAAATATATATATTTTATATTATATATTATTTTCTCTTACATCGGACATCTCAGTGGTGTTCCTTGACCAGATTTTTATTTATTTTGACTAGTATCCTAACATTCTCCCCACATTTACCCCACTTTTACTCCTCCTAATAACAATAATTATATGGAGGATAAGGGAGGTCTTTGGGGATAGTGGTAATAACGACATACTCAGGAGGTGTTATTATTAGTTTACTTTATTTTTACAAACCATCGGAGCAGTAATTAACACACCTCTCCAAAGGTTTATAAATATCCCAAACTTTGACTTTAGGTGACAAAGCCCATTTTTATGTAAATGGAGCCCATAGTTGATTCTCAGAAAGTTGAGGACAGTAAGGTGGTGAGAACAACACTATCACAAAATTTAAAAAATCAGCTGTTTCCTTCACATTTTGACTTATAAAGTAGACCCCTATGTTTCTAATGCATAACAGAGACTGGAGAAGGATTTGTATAACACCAGCATGCAGACATGCACATGGTTCTTGTAAACAAAAATGAAATAACCATCGGCATCCNTTTACTTACCCGTTCATTCTTCTCTGACTTCCTCTTGTCTCCTCTGTTGTGTGTTGACAGGAGAGAGAGCATGTAGTGACCAGGGGCCATGGAAAAACGTTTGTGTATCATTCCAAGTTGCCAGGTCCAAGTATCTAGGTACNGGTATCTATCGATCTCTGCACTAGTCAGGTATTTTTTATTGCAAATATTGATATACAGTGAGAAATGGACAATTCCTCATAGCAACCAATCAGATTCTAGCTGACATTCTTAAATATGTAATGGAGAAGTCAGAGCTAGAATCTCACTGGTTGCTATGGGTAACTTCTTAATATTCACAGTACATTTAGTAAATCTAGCCCCATGTGCACTGATTCCTGTCTATTATGGTAATCTCTGATACATAGGGGCCAATTCAATCCCTTGCGAAGACGGGAAAAAACGCGAAGTGCGCTTTTTCCCGTCTATTACGGGACTGAAACCTTGCGTCTTTTGGTACGGAGCTCAATGAGCCGCGGACGAAAAAACACAAGTTTTCCTGCCTTACGCAAACAGCGTAAGGTAGAAGATATTTGCGCGAAGGGGATTGTATCGGCCCCATAGATACACGATGATGAGGATCTGACAGTTGTTTGGTGAATGTTTCCTCTTTTAGCAGCAGATAATGTAAAAGGACCCTCAGGATTTTGTATATGTCTATAATGTGATTGGGGTCACATACAGGGCTGGATTAAACACAGAATGGGCCTGGGCCCAATTGGATTGGACCCATTCATCACACTTTGCCTCATTCATCACTGACTTGCACTGCAAATAGAGATTGGAGATTGCCTGTATCCATGGCCCTTTCAGATGGAGGCCTGGGGTTGTACTCCAATCAGCTCTATTGTTAATATTGCCCTGGTCATATAGAAGAATAGGGTAAAACAGAAAATATATTATGCATATCATATATGTCATAAATANATNCAANTTTATCATTATAATTACACACCAACTCTTGATCCAATAACCGCTAATATAAAACATAATTCTTTACAATAATTTTAAATATATATATACATGTACACATGGTTTGTTTAATGCATTATGGCCCCAATACAATGTAATATACTGCTTGGCTGGTTTAC
>JABWIB010008955.1:6034-18825 GCA_016617825.1 Platyplectrum ornatum | reverse complement strand
ACAAAATACTACACCCCAATCTTATTCTACACACCAGTTATAAGAAAACAAAACAAAAGTCAATAATAATGAATACCAAAAATAATACTTTACACACAGCAAAGATGAGATGCACAATCTCACTTGGTACTCTGATGAAAATTACCTGTATGAAATGACAAAGGTGTTAGTCCAGTTACAACTCTAAATGCTCCAGTTACAACTCTAAATGCTCCAGTTACAACTCTAAATGCTCCAGTTACAACTCTACAAGCTGCTTAGGAATGCGCTGCTTTGGAATTATATTTAGTTTTTTCATACTGTCACTTCTGAAGGTCCATACCCCCACTTCTAAATTTCCACTTCGACCACTGGTGGAGAGCAATTATTTTTGAACCCCCTGAATACAGCCAATACTTCTTGGTGTGTTATCACTTTATTGACAACATCTTTGCGCCGTTTGATGACATGATGGCCAAAGTCAACGTGATTCTACCTATGTACCATTAAATTCACATGGGAAAGGAGCAGAGAGGAAGTGCATTTCCTGGGTGTGTGTGTGTGTACAAAAACTCCTGGGGGCCTTGTAACTTTAAAAAAAAAACTACGGATAAAACTGTGACTGGGCAGTGTCTACGGAACTTACACTGAAATGGATGATATAGGGCTCAAAGATTTATTTCCAGACAGGTTTAACTTTATTTAATACCCCTTTTATTCAAAGTCATTTAAAACATTCTTTATTTGTGTGTAGCCCCATAGTTACACAATACAGTAAACAGAATGTAATGCAATGATAAGTGACATGTAAACAGAAGATACACATCTGAATCACAGACACAATACACAACCGTGGTTGCAACTTTTTATAGCATAAGATATCATGGGGTTGCACTGTACTTAATTATTGATTAACACAGAATAGTTGAATTGGCTAGGGGGGATAAGGGAGGATGGTGCAACCTCAGAGCTGTTAAGTCAAACTGGAATCCCAGGTAGTAAAAGTGCCATTATAGTATGTTATACCATAGGGCATAAACCTGATAAAATGTGTAAGGCTAATCATGTAAACAATGCATGATTTCTTCCATAGAGGCTATCTACGTAACCTTGTGAATTAATTCGGAGATCCCGGGGGCTAAAGGGTCTTTTTAATGCCTAGCAATAGTGGATATAGCTACAGTCAGACTGTGGAAAATGTGTTTTTTAAAGGGGCCAGAAAGGCCTCAGGATAATCCACGACTCGTGGGACAATTAACATTTTATTGTGGAGATGAAGAATTGCATCCCAAAAAGATTGTATAACTGCACATTGAGACCAAACATGGAGCACAATTCCTCCTTTCAAAGTCCTCTTGAAGATGAAGGCTCCGTAGAGCTGAAATTCGAAGTCTAAAAAAAGGAAAGGTGTGAAATAATCATTAGATATGATATATAGAACTAGATGGTGGCTCTCTGTAGTCTCTTACTGCAATCTCATCTACAGTATTACCTTCAAATGATACTGAAATCATGTGACTGTACACGTAAGGTTTAATCCATTCTTTCAATACTATCGCAAACTTTCCACTCTCCCCAGTTATGATGGTAACTTGTCCAGGGCTCTACCTTAAATTCTATGTATCTCAAAGCAGAATAATGTACTATTGTACAATACTGTACAATGTACATGGCTATCCCCACCCACAAGGTCAAACTCCATATGTTTGTAATGCCACACCATGTACACAACTATTAATTGCCTGTCTGGATCTATACCTTATTCAGTGAGACATAATAATACACAATATAGGTTGGGTTTCACAGTCTATGAAAGTTTCCAACCAGTTACCAAAAAATGGGTAATGTAATAAAGGGGACGTGTGCGTATACGAAGAATGCACGGACCTGTGTAAAGCATACAGTAAGGGCCTTGTTAAGCCCTTATGTACCTCAGCAATGCTTTTTTTTTAAAGAAAATGATGCAGAAAAATTAAGGTAGGGTTTCATGTGTTCAATTCATCAAACACTGAATTTGCTGGAGCTTAGTTGTGAAATCTACAGATGATTATAAAATATAAGAAGATGGTCAGTATATTAGCTTTGGAACTTGGGTGTGAAAATGATTCCATACCGTTGTCTGCTGTGAAGACCATCTTGATGGAAATAATCTTCTGAGCAAGGAATCCAGTACCTAAATGTTTACAGGAAAAAAGTTGATTAAGATGTGTTCTGATGAGCACAACCTATATGGGTCACGTGTCCATGTCTTATAATGGGAAGAAGGTGGAAATTGAAAGGGGTGACAATTGGAGCTCTTCGCATGGAAGGTCTAAAGAAGTCCCTTGATAAACTAAACACGTCCTTCATGTTACAATACACTATATCAGTGGCTCCCAAACTTTCCCAGTCTGAGGCATCCTTAGGCTCTCTATATTATTTTCAAGGCACCCCTAAGATAAAATAATCACCAAGCAGTCAATTTTTTAAAGTTTTTGCTTCAAAACATTGTAATGACTTCAGATCATCTGGAGGCTTTAGATCATCTGTTAGCACAGAGGTGTCACATATAGAATGTTTTGTATATAAATTGTATAAATTATTATCCGTAGTAATGATGTTTATTCATATAGTATCACAATGGTACACACTGTTGGTGAACGCTGGTGCTTCAGATCTTACCTTTTTGTCCATCAAACATCCAAACAGCAGAATAAAGAATCCCTGAAACAAAAAAACAGGATGAGGTGTCTTATTTAATGATTGTACCACTGAAACTATATATGAAACTGACTCAATAAACAGAGCAAAATGACTATAGAGGTAATATGTGTAACAAAGCAATGAAAAAGGCAACTCAGACGCATTTTGTGTAGGGGGAACAATTAGTATTAGAAAGAAATAAGTAGTAATGTCAATAGGTCATTGATGCAGCCTCACTTGGAATAGTGTGTTCAGTTCTGGAGGTCGTATATTAATATTAATGTATGTCTGTACAAAAGAAGAGCAACTTAAATGTTACCTGGATCATGTCACACTACATACAAAGAAAGACTAGAGGAACTTTGTAATTCTAACTTTCTACAGAATGAGAGATAGAGAGAAGTTATATGAAAGCAGCAAATATATCAAGGGGTATATCAAATATATCAACAGTACAGGGGGTAAAATATGTAACAGAGTACAAGGCAATGTGTATAAATTGGAGGGTGGAAGGTTCAGAGGAAATGTGCAAAACAATTACTTTGCTGGAAGGGTAATTGATAACTGGAGTAGCCTCTACTATTTGATGCAACCAAGTAATCAGGATTGGATGTAAAATGTGGTCCTCTAAGCGTACACATTTGACTAACTAATGTTTAACAAACTGGATGGTCAGAGGTCAGATTGGAAGGGAATTGGATTACTGTGTAGTAGACTTTAGATCAGGCTTGTCCAACCTGCGGCCCTCCAGGTGTTGGAAAACTACTAGTCCCATCATGCTTTAACTGCATTCCTGACAAAGCATGCTGGGACTTGTAGTTTTGCAACACCTGGAGGGCCGCAGGTTGGACAAGCCTGCTTTAGATGATGTCAATGTATGGGTTTCATACTTTTATTTACATTTAATTTCACTATGTAATGTACAATAAATAAGAATAATGCATAGCAAGTAGTGTATATAGGACATTCAAATTGGTAAATCAAACATTTAGTATTTATCTCTAAGAAACTCTAGAAAGAATAGCTTTCCAAATGAGGAAAGTGTCCCTTCTTGTAAGTTTAGATCCAGTCCATAGTTTGTCCAGGTTCACAATTTGCTCCTATTTTGTTTTTGCTACATTAACCTGTTGATAAAACAATGGCTAAAAGTTAAGTTTGACAAGATAATTTTCTTACCTGTAGGGAGTTTAAGAATGAAAAAACCACATTTATCGCAAATTGACTTTCCTGTGAAGCTATCAATGTTCCAATTCCAAAGCCCCAGGTAAGTCCGAGAAGGGGTGTAAGGATCATTATACATTTTGCAATTTGGTTTAAGTTGCTCTTCTCGTCATTTTTGGGTCTGTCGCCTATAGAAGGTCTGAGGACTTTAACGATGACCACGACGAGAGTGATAAAATTGATGAGGAGGATGGTTAGTGCCGGCACTATGAAGGCGAGGAATGCTTTGCTCTCTTGCACATTAAGCCAACAATAATTTTCTACACGGTATTTATTAAAGGGTTGGGTGACGGCCACTGTGACTATAGAAATAATGAGAGGACAGCCGTAACCTAGAAAGAAGGATATTCCCATCATGATCGTCTTGCTTAGGTCATGGAAAACACACATGATACGGTAGAAGAGTATAAGACCCATTGTCAACATCCAGAAGAAGACACACAAATAAAAGAAATGTGTGAAAAACGTTGCTGCCACACAAGCGGCATTATTAGCTTGTATATTTATAGGTTGTGTTTTATTTGTAAATTCTGAATTATTAGCTGCTTTAATAGTATCCGACATGGCTGAGCCAACGATAAACCAAATGTCTGCCATAAGGAGAGTAACGGCCATGTTTGTCATACATATGTGCTTCATGTACGACGTCTTGTTCCTGGTGACGGACTTCCACACCACAATCTCTATGATGATGCACACCACAAGACTGAAGATAGAAATTCCCAAGCCAATGTAGGTAATATAGGTTAAGATTACATCTTCCTTTGGATTTGGTGGCTTTAAAGACATAAGAATGGAGAATGAAGTTAAGTGATTACATGTGCATGTTACAATATCTCCACTGGTTGTTCCGTTGCAGCCATAATTGTCCCATTTACGCGTGTTAAAATTCCAGAATACACATGTAGCGTTGTTTAATGTCTTGTTAGACTTTTCAAAATTCATTGTGATCTGAAAGTTGGAAAGGTTGCTGGATATTTTTGTCGTCATCACCAGACCGTTCAAAACTCCAAATTTTGAACTATTATTTGAGCCTACGACGTCCTTTAATGTGGCATATGCAACGCTTACAATTCGGGCATCTTTGGATATAGTGCTCAGGGTTTCTTTAGTGATGGAAACATTGCCTGTTAAATTATTTAAGCGATTGAATTCGAAAGGTGCCACGTAATCATCTTGCAAACCACCCAGAGTTCTTCCATAGAGCTGGATATTGGTGTTATTTGTGATATTCACTGAACCATTGAATGATAGTTTGCTTGAAAATTGTTCAACAGATTGGAGAAGTGAAGAACTTTCTTCCTCATTGTCCGACATATCGTCCCAATCTGATGTATCGGTCATAACAAAGTCGACTGCATCAAGAAAATCCTGTAGAGGAATAAGATGTATTAATTTACACCAATTGCATTGATACAGATATTAAAATTTTAGCGAAATTTGCAATCTTTTATTACAGACATTAACTAGCCACAAATCATCCAAGCAGTCATTGCAGCAGTTACAGCATAAAGCATACATTCATACACACAGATAATACACACACAAAACTAGATGCACAAAAGGCCTTTAATACAGTCTTGTGGTCACATCTGTTTTAAGTATTAGAGACATTAGGGATATTAGGGCATTTGGCAGTCAATTTCTTTATTTATTGTCTATGTTTTATTACAACCCCAAAACATACTTTCAAATAAATGGCATGCGCAGCGACCAGATCATTTTTAGATCAAAAACGTCATCAGTTCGATGACATCTCAGGGTTTCAAATTATCTTAGAAAAGTCAACAGCGTTGAATGCATCCCCATGGTTCATTTAATATATTTGGGAAAAGATGTTCCTAAGTTCCCATCTAATCTATATAACAATAATATTACCAGAGTGATGCAGATAATGGAGACAGAACTTCCCCTGGAGAAACCAGTTACCGCCCAGTTATTGGCACTATACACTAATTTATGTGTACGCATATATGTACATATCTGTGGATAAAAAATCCAACCTAACCCATACCTCCATAGTGTCTTCATCCACCTCGTCTACCATACTGTCAGCCAGCTGTAATATGTTGATAATGGCTTGTATACCATGGACTGTTGAGGTTAAATTACTTGGTTTTGAAGTCACTGTGGTACTTAAATCTTTAAGCACGCTGAAAACCTTAGATTCAGATCCAGGGCCTGTTAATTCCTGAAAAGAAATAATATTTTATAAATAATAATTATAGAACCAGGTGCAGACATGCAAATAATGGGAAAAGGATGATGCAAGTATGCCTCCTCTTCTTTATACAAGGGTTGTCTTATGTGTATACCAACATAGCAGTCATGCAGAAATAAGTAAAAATGGAATGAATCCAGAACTGCGTGTGAACTCTGAACTCTGAAGTGTGTAGAACCCTATCTCTGCTTCTATAAGGGTCTGCACGATCCACTTATCAGTCACCCTGTTGCAATGATTAGCATGGCTAATTCTGCCTGCAGCCATGCAGATTCAGTAAGAGAACCTATGTGCCCTAATGTGTACTAGTGTGACTATTTAAAAAAAATAGTGCTGGATTTATTCCAAAAGCATGCTAACATGCTGTCACCCTGAAAAGTTGCAGATCCAGCAGTAACAGCAAAGTGGCAATGTTAATGTCAATACATTAGTGCAGTCTTTTACATACATTTCCCAAAATCTACATGTGGCAGAGATAACCATACATACCACAACATGGCAGGATATAAAATTGTAAATAACAACATAATCTGATAATGCTATATATAAAAAAAATATTAAAAAGGAGAAAATAACCAAGAAAAGCACTTACCTGCATGCCAATCTCTTCTGTACCGAAAGTCCAGTCCAAGTGCATGCACAGTAAGATCATTGTAGAATAAAATTTGTAAGTCCCGGAATAATGTTACTGTACATGCTGGGACTGCACGACACATGCATGATTGGCAGAGAGCATGAGGTGATTGATATTTGTATATAAGGTGGAGCTGAGACTTCGGATCGCATCGTGGGACATCAGATGACAGGTAAGTCTTTGTATATTCTATGAACCATGTAGGTAAATATAGGCTATTGTCCGCTAATCTATAATAGCTATTACAGCCAATGTAAAAGGCATTGCTCATTTCTATTCTATTGATTGAGAAGCCCGGTACTGCGCTAAATATATGCTACTTTGCAAAACCAGCCGATATTCAGAAAAGAAGTTTATTTACCGTATAAACTTGAATATAAGCCAAATTTCCTAATTAAACCTCAAAAAACTGGGATAACTTAATGATATCATTCAGGATAATGACTCGAGTATAAGTCGAGGGGGCACTTTCACCACAAAAAAATGTGCTGGAAGACTAGGCTTATACTCGAGTATATACAGTACAGTAATTGGATTATTGTTTTTGTTTCTCTTACCTTAAGTTTATCATTAAACTGGCTTAGATTTTCAAGCACACAGTTGTCACTTGTCTTCACCCAGGCTGGACCATTAGTAGTTGATTGGCAGGTCATGTTAATAGTCCCTGTGAGGGAGTCATCGAGATCCTCACAAGACAATGATACGGCTGAATTGAGAGCTCCAATGTAGGGTGTTTTGCAATACGCATCTGAAACAAATTTAAAACAAATTATTTGCACGTTGTTGTCAACTACTCATGTCATAGCTATCTTCTGTATCATCCCACATCACATCTCTCTAAGGGGCATATCCAATCCCGTATTGCGCGTTATTTTCCCCATTACGTAAACAGCGTAAGGGAGAAAAACTTGCGCTCGCGGCTCATGTAGGTAGTTGTAGTGCATAAGTGTAGGTTAGTAGGTAGATGAGTGGAAGTAGAGTGGTAAAACAACGAGGTAGTCCCCTGCTTTCTTTTCTGCAGTACTTAGGATACAAGATTTTCACGGGATGGGTGACATGAAGGAGGGGACACTGGCTGATTAATTGCCCAGTTCCACTTTTATTAAATAAAATTGTTCCTGTGTCTGGTGTAGAAATTATTTTTAAAACAGTGTTATAACGCCAGAGAAGCAAATGGTTCAGGATTTCCGATTGATAATCGTACTCTTGCTTTCATTTTTAAATTAGTGTATTGTGTTCTGTGGTGCCCAGACAAAGTCCTCAATTGACAGAAACCCTGTCCAATTAGCTGTGCGGGATGCCTGCCATTCAGTAAAGAACTTCCCCTTCCCTCTGCTGAAGCTTGAGTATGTGCTGGGTGTGTGCTGGTATATACTGGGTATGTGCTGGGTGTGTGCTGGGTGTGTGCTGGTATATACTGGGTATGTGCTGGGTGTGTGCTGGTATATACTGGGTATTGTACAATTAGGAATAAATCAATTTGGTTCATAACTAGTTATAAGTAGATATTTGTATATGTATGTTCTGTTTAAAGGGTTAATGAAATATGTATGAAATCTACAAAGGACATTGCATCAGCCAAAAGCCATACTTGGAACCAGATGTCCAGATCATTCACTTCACCAATACCATATATGGAAATGGCTCACAGGAATGTATGTTATAGGGAGGGGGACTCTGAAGCTACCCCCACCATTTCTCAAAAAATTATGCTTGGACATTTGTATTACCAAATATGGCCTTATTGTAGAAACTTTACACAATGGACTGTGCCTCATGAACTGTATATAAAGACAGTAACAAAGACTATAAGGCATTGACTCAACCAACCAACTTGTCAATCCGTGAGATTTTGTCTCATGTTCCTGGGTTCCTGACTCTTCTGAATAAACCTCTGTTATTTTGCAACAAGAAGTTTCCTGCCTGATCCATACCTGATTCTACAGTATGTGCTGGATGTGTGCTGGTATATACTGGGTATGTGCTGGGTGTGTGCTGGGTATGTTCTGGTATATTCTGGGTATGTGCTGGGTATGTATATACCTGGTGGAATGGGTCATTATGGAGGGTCTGAGGCAGTAGAAGAGTTTTTTGCCGTTTGGCTACACCAGGGGTAGGCAACATCCGGCTCTCCAGATGTTTTAATCCCAGCATGCTTTAACTGCTTTAACAGTGTGTGTGTAGTTTGACAACATCTGGAGAGCCACAGGTTGCCTACCCCTGGGCTACACCTATCACACAGTAGCAATAAAGAACAGGCGTCTTACCTTCCACATAAGTCAGAGTCATTGTATTGCTGTTTACAGAACTACCCAGTTGGTTCATGATTATGCAGTAAGCTGTGAAGCTGTTTGTGGTAGGAGTGTAGGTGGTTTTATAGCAGTTGCCAGAGCTGGGCATTGCTGTAAAGAAAGAATAACTAACTATGTAAGCTTTTGTGTATTAGAGAACATGACCTATTACAAAGATATAGAATATATACAATTATACAAAGAATTTCCCCAATCACTAATCAGATTACAGCTCTCTGTAGAATGCACAAGATCAGTGATAGCTGTAATGTAATTAGAGGTTTTAATAAAATACATCTTTGGAGATTATTTTATATAAATGAGCACATACACAGTACATTGCAATCTATAGAATAAACTGGTTATTGTTGTAAAAGTGTTCTTGTCAGAACACAAAAATTTAGACAATATTGTAACATTAACAAAATATAGTAAAACACTTCAGAGTGAAAAAGGCTGGTCTATCCCTGTGTCTTATCCAAAGATCCATATGTCTGCTACAAGATGCACCTCTGGATAGGATGCTGCCTGTGTGCACTAAAACCTCTGGATCAGCGACTGTGACTGTGAAGCAGTAACAGTTATCATAAGCATCATGAGGTGCTGTTGCTTGAGCCTTAGGATCACGTTTTGCATTACAATTTGCTGTTTTGTTTTAACCTCTGGATCGAAAATGATAAATCAGCTGACAATCATATATTGTGTAGCCAGTTTAATGGGTTTGTGTACGTGTGTATGTATGGAAGAGTGGGAGGGTGATGTCTTCCATGTATAAATGTTTAATTTTCTTACGCTAAAGAGAAAATACTCATTATACAATGCATATGGCAGTGGTTCCCAAACTTTCTTAGTCGAGGCACCCTTAGGGTCTCCATAATTTTTCAAGGCACCCCTAACACAAAATAATTTCCCATTTTTTTAGTTTTTTAGTTAAAAATGTGTAATAACTGTTAAAGTAAAGACAGAAATACTTCAGGTTCACATCAAATCGTGTCTCTCCTAAGCAACACATAAAATTATGCTTCTATGTAATACTAGAAAAGTGGCACCACACCGGAAAATCATTCCGCAGCACCCCAATGAGAGCACCGTGGCACCCAAGGGAGCCTAGGCACACAGTTTGGGAACCACTGGCATATGGTAAACACAAAACTAGTTTTACCTAGGGGAACAGTGATTGTCCCATATGTTATCTGTAAAGTTGCAGTTGTATTATAGTCAGACAGGTCATCCAAACAGCATGAAAAGGCTATACTATCACCAGCCTGGAAGCCTGTGCTAATTGGATTTATTGTAATTTGACTTGGTTTGGCCAGTCTGTAAACACGTATGACTTTACTTGCTGATACGATGCCATTGCCCACCACACAGTTATACGTTCCTGCAAGACAAGCAAATTGCAATATATTTAAAAATTAGAAATATGCTAAAATAAAAAGTTTTATTCTCAGTGAATAATATGTGAATAGACAAACAGATATTTATTAATATCTGCATAAAATTAACATTAACACTTGAAGAAAGACACTTATGACACCTTCCGACAGAAGGGTAAGGCAGGGAAGCTATCCCTGGGTGCCCCTTCAAAATATCTATCTAATGTGTACCGATCAAGACATTTGTATGGTAACCACTTTCTGTAGGTACTAGCTTCAGTTCATCATTCAGAACAAGCAGATGCATGGATATCACAGAATTATGATTTTTGATTACGATGCAACTACTGTGGAGGGTGTGATTTATACAAAACGGGTTGGTGTGACATTAAGAACATATCATATAAAAACATTTTTGCTTTCATAATTTCCGGTAGGTTTGGTTTCTAATCATCGCTGCTTCCAATAATTGGGCTGTGGTTTTGCTGCCAGTTTAGCATATAAAAAAGTAGTAGTGCTCCAAGCCAGATCCCAATTTAAGGAGTTATCACTATTATAAGACCTTCATTGTATTTCTGCCATTTCATCTTGCATGTCCTCCAGCCATCTCAAGCTTAATATTTTAAAAACAGAGCTGATAATCTTTCCACCTGCCAATAAAAGCTGTCCACCTGGCCTCTCTATTTCTGGTGACAATAATGTAATAATCCCTACCCTGTCCTTCATCCACAAATACAATCTGTTTCTAAATCCTGTGAAATACAGCAAAACAACATTTCCAGAATATGCAAATACCTCACTCAATACACTGCAAAAACTCTCATTTATCCATTAATCATCTCTTGAACAGATTATTGCAATGTTCTCCTAATTGAGCTCACACATTATAAAACCATTTCTTGTAGTGTTAGTTCACTCTGCCAGTCTCTACATTGGTATAGAAATAAATACAAAATCCTTTTTCTAACCTGCAAAGCCATCACTAATGCTTATAAATATGCTTATAAATATGAGTTGTGAATGCTTGCTTTAAAGAGAAAGTGAAAAATTACTGTCATCAACTACATATGAACCCCCGGTGACAACAATAAGGGTCAAATCGGTGGTTCTTCTGACTGAGAGCACTTTATCCATTGCTCGCTCTGGTTTTGCTGGTTAGGAGCTTGGAAAATCAGAGTAAAGTCTTTTGAATAAAAATATGATGGAGTATATTTCCACTCACCGTTCCAGGACACTGTTGTTGTAATGCTGCTTGCAATGGTGAGAGTGCTCAGGCACGTGTTGTAGTCCGTGGTAATGCTCACAGTATCTGTAGGCGTGATGCTGTCGTTACCAGTGTTTATGAGGTACCAGCTCATACTACTTACTGACACAGCATTACATTTACACTGCATAGTTAGAGATGACCCTTCTGAAATGCTGTCTGAGGGTGTGATGATATTGGCTTGATCTAAAAGGAAAATGGAAGAAATCACATATGTTGTTCAGAATTTTTTATTATCTGCAATGTCTTTGTGTTAGTCAGTTATACGAATACATGTATTCTGTTCAGGTAAATAGTTCAAGTAAATGGAAACTGCTCTTTCATTTACAAAATATATACACCCAATAGAAAAAATAAGTACCATATACTCGAGTATAAGTCAAGATTTTCAGCCCAAAAAATGTGCTGAAAAAGCTCCCCCTCGGCTTATACTAAGGGCAAGAATTAACACAGAGGGTGTTTTCTCACCCCTCTAACGCTAGCTGGAGCTAGCATTATCTGTAAGAACAGAGGCGGAACTACCGGCGGTGCAGCAGGTGCAGGGCACCGGGGCACATGAGGTTACTGGGGCCAATGTGTTTCCAGGGACTCATGTGGCTGCTGGTGCCTGCATCTGCTGCAGATGTCCCCCGGGAGTGCAGGGATCCTGTCCCTGTAACGATCACCTCAGGCGATCGCTGTCACGTCTGTAACAGCTGATCGCCTGAGCAGTGAGCTGTGTGAGGGGGCAGGCTTGAGCTGTATATATATATATATGTGTGTGTGTGTGTGTGTGTGTGGTGTGTGTATATATGTGTATATGTATGTGTGTGTGTGTGTATATATATATGTGTGGTGTGTGTATATATATATACACATATGTGTGTGTGTGTGATAGCTCCACCCATGGGTGTGTCTAGCTCTGCAATGTGGACTATTTCACAATAAAAATAGCAACATCAGTATTTATAATTTCTTAAATTGTCAGTAAATAATCACTTTCACTATTTATTGTGAATAGATGTAAATAGGAGAACCAGTAACTTCATTATCTGTATAGAAATAGGACACAATGTGTGATTTCTATCATCATAACACAATGTCTTCTTCACCTGAATGAGCATCAGGGAGATTATCCAGCACT
>JABWIB010008951.1:3587-19645 GCA_016617825.1 Platyplectrum ornatum | reverse complement strand
ACCAGGCCATAAGAACAATCTAACAGATTAAGAACCTGTGTTCTAAGCTTTGGAAAGAGTCATTGAAAGTGTACATAACATATTCATTGATGATGCAACCCTCCAGAATTGTCACTCGGACAAGTATCTCTTTAGAACTCAATATTATCTAATTGTTGAGTAACTGTTATGTCAGAAGTAGCGGAAGTCTATAGCAGTGATAAAACAATGGGATTATAGTCATGCAACAGTACGGTATAGTAATTTCTCTTTCTTATTTCAGGAATGAAAACATTTTGATTTACATAATATTTATACTACTCCGTTGATTGCTTAATTGTAATTTGTCTATGTCCCCTCACACTGCTAAGCTAAATAGTGATATAGCCACTTACCATCTGTTTTTATATTTCCCCTGTTCTTNTGCAAGTGAAGAAGTGATAAATCAGTCAGGTCTTGCCAGATAGCAAATACTGCAAAATAAAACAAACATTTTGGTAAGTGGCTGAAATAAGAACAGACCTAAAACCTTATCCCGAGTCTCAGCTCCTGACCTTGACAGTGCTCTCATGGTTTTGTGCTCCCTTGGACAGCTTCTACTTGCATCTGAATAGATTAAACCTTGATCTCATTTATTATCTCAAGAAATAGTCTCAAGGTCACAGGGCTGGAAATTTAATTATGGTGGCAGTATATTAAGTGGCAAATTTAAAGATGCTGAATTGCAGTAATTAATTTTTTGGACGGTGGTCTCTAAGGAGCAGGTTTTCTCTCCCAGTGGGTGTTTAGGCATTTATCACAACCATTGAGCTTGACAGCTGTCTTTTAGCTTTTAAACTGCTTCATTATTCTTCTTTTATTGCTGCCTTTAAAAACACTAGACAACTATATCCTCTTTTATTGTAATATATGTCATCTGCTTGTATTAAGCTATGCTTCACCTTCACTATAAAACATGATTCCTGGGCTGCCACAAGCTATTGTACCAAGGCCAAGCTGAGACAAGGATTACCCTTCACTGACACCTAGTGTTAAGGCATGTGATACAGTATTACTGGAATCCCTATTTCCAGTTGCATTGACCCTGTAACATAAAATTTTGTTATTGATTGATNTAGCAGTGTCTACTAAAGCCACTTAATAGAACACTTTGCAACAGCTAATAATTCAGGTAGAAACCATAATATGTCTTTTGAAAAAGTAAACTCCTTTGAGTTTGATTACAATTCAGCTGTATTTAAAACTAAATAGATATTCCTTTATATATAATGTTTAACCTAACTGGATGTAACTCTTTTGATGTAGATGACAACACTCTATTCCGTGTGACTTTGCCAAGACTTGGTATTTAGTACAAATGTAAGTGTGTATGTGTATTTGACAATGGCTTATGAAGATACAAATACCAATGAAAAAAAAGTGAAGCACTATGTACAGTATGTGCCATTTGTATGGCCAAAACTTGTTTAAAAGACATAAAAAAAAAATACTTCAAAAGTTGTCAAACTTAGAAGTGTTTTATAAATCCTTTTCAACATCGTTCTAAAATTTTAACNCAACCCCCAGATGTGGAAAATGACTTATGAGTCTTTGTGGCCAGCATGAAAGCTTGCTGTCAGTGATGCCAGTTAATCCNAGTTGAAGCACTGCTTTCCAAGAAAGTCTCTGAGTAGCATGAGTTATTCCGCAGTAACCAGGGTGCTCACCAATTAGTGTGGAAGCTCGGAATTAGCTACTTCTTATTTAACCAACCATATATCCAAGTCTCTCTATCACTGCCAGTTATACCATTGGTCAATGCAAGTACCTGCTTCTTCCTGCTTATGAAAAACTAAAGAAAGGCCACAGCTATAATGGGAGTTCCTACAGCAAGTACAAGCTATGGTTACCTACTACAGCAAGTACAAGCTATAGTTACACACTTGCCACTAACTTATTTGATAAGTAGGTGAAATATGTGATATTACAACTATCCTGGCATTTATTTACACTCTGAGAAAGTAATTCACGATAGAGCAATTTAACAACTTTGAGTGGTTACCTAGATAAGTTTAAGAAAGTACAGCCAAAAAAGTAATCTTTAAATTCTCCCACAGTTGAACATACCTTGACTTGCTTAGTGCACCACATATTCACATATGGTCTCTGACAAAGTCTTGTNATAGGGTGAAATGCCCTAAATCAGTGGTCTCCAAATGCCTAAGACATAACAATTCATATCAAGCAGTCCAAGTTTTTGGGTCAAAATAGAGTAATAACTATTTAGGTAAAGACATAAATACTTCAGTTTAACCTAAAATCTTGTGTAGCTCCTCTACAAGATGTAATATTGCACTTCTAAGTAACACTAGCAATGTGCCTCCACATCGGAAAAAACATTCTGCGGCACCCCAATGACACCCCAGTGAGCCTAGGCGCACAGTTAGGGAACCAGTGCCCAAAATCATTTTTGAAGAGTAGGGTACTTCTAAGCACCACTCCCGCACAAGAGGACAACACCAGTGTGCGACTCAAAAGACTATAGGGTGAAATGAACNTGACTTGAAAGACTTTTAACAAAACATCACTTTACTGATAAATTCATTTTAGTTTAGTTGGACACTCCTTTCCACTAGCACCCTGCGAACACAAAGGAATGCCGGTTGATCAGCGACTTTTTTGAATGCGTGTTTACATTTTGAAGGAAGGACCAAAGAATAGTAGTATTGTCAATATTCAACATATTGTAATATAATTGTTGTCACAATATTCAACTTATGGAATTACATTAACTGTTAAAAAAATCTTTTATTCTTTTAAGAAATACACAGGTAATCTTTTATTTCAAACAGCAGTGTGAAACATCGCTTGGCACAGAATAATATTGCATCAGTCTTTCTGTAAAACAGAATATGTGACATGTGATTTCAAGTAATAAGTAAAAGTAAAATAAAGGCAATTTGTCCTGAAAAGCTAAGTGAAATTGTATCATAATTTTCCTTTATAAATAGATAGATATCACTGCCTACAAGTTCTTGTAACCATCCACCCTGAACCTAATTCAACTTTCCTAAATGAGATTTTATTGGAACTGATTATGATTAGACAAATGGGTGACTTCACTAATGTATAATAAAATTTTCAATTACAGCATATGTGATGTAATTTACTTTTCTTGTTTCATAGTGTTATATTTATATGATGATATTCTATGCTTTATGTGAANATGTTTACCCAACATTTTTATTTTCTTGCCCCAGCAGTTACTTTATTCATTTTATTGTGCAGAAANGTCTGATATACAGATACATACAACATTAAGCGTAAAATTAGAATGAAACCCAGAACAAGTTCATATGTATNTTTGTATTACCTATTAAGTGGGCCATAAAATTCTTTAGTATTCAATTGTAGATTAGGATACAAAACCTTTAAAAAGCAACGTTACTTATTAGAGTAAACATCAAATATAGTGCTCTAATATGAAAAGGATGAAAACCCACACAGCAGTATTACTACCTGATTTAATTTCATTCAGATTTATAAAAGCTGTTTGGTTTCTTTATTCTTTGTGTAATAAATATGTATCTAAATGTAGTAATTATTCTTAACCAAAATTAAATTTAACTGATTTTAGCACTTAATAATATCAATATTACATGTGATTTTTTTTCTTATGTCCTAGCCACATTTCACTCACAATTGAGCATTGTTTTGCCCATGAAGGTTTCCAAATCTCCACACATACACTGTCAGTTTTCTCTTCTCTCCTGGGAATAGGATTTCAAGTCAATGAAACTCGCAGAGATTTAAAAGGTTATTTTAAAAGGTGATTTTGAGAATTTACTGAACAGCGATTTTGGATGGAGAGTTCAACTTACTCTCGATCATTGACGATTTTGGGTGGACATCTTGCAGCATCGACTTGTATGCAAATTGCAAAAGTTTGAATTGCCACTTTGATTGCAATAATTGCGATTTTGGGACTTTCTAGATAGGCAGGTCTGTGTTTTAAATATATTTTTTGAAGCAAGGTTAGATTAAATTTTGAATGGATTGATAGTAAATTTGTGAAACATTTACTGTTTTGTTATTTGTTTTTTGGGGGGTTTAATAAATAAAATGTTTTTTTANACAATTTTTTAGAAAATCTGATTTTTCCACTTTTTATCATGTGTGTCCGAGGTGTGAGCATGTTTGTTAATTAGTTTAGTTTGTGTTTACCTGTCCTTGTTTATATAGGCCTTTCCATTAGAAGATGATGGTTGCAAATAGATNTGGGTCAAATTCACTTTTCATTTTAGCCATGTTATAAATTTCTTCTTTCTACAGAATATATTTTTATTTTGACTTCTGTAACTAGCTGTATTCTAAGAATACCCTATAGTATTTCAAAACNTTAAATATTTTATAAGGAAGTGCTACTTTGCTATACTCNCAGTTNAGTAAATATAGGCCCCCAGATATGAAAAGAAAGTGCCTCCTAATCACTATACAATATAAAAAGCATCCTAGTTTCCACTATACAGTTCCAACCACATCTAGTTAACTGCCATACAATACAGAAAGACTGCATCTATCTGTAACAAGTGTCCTTTAATGTATTTAAAAGAAAAAAATGATAACACTGGCCCCATGCAGACAGAAATATCATGGCACTTTTGGTATTTTGTAACATTGAGAACTTATAGATAAATGGATTTGCCTCTGATTTCTGAGAGTTCTTCTGGAATGCAAATATTTAAGTGCCTACAGTGAAATATATCCATTTACAGCCAGTCTTAGACATGTTGCATTTTATCGATAGGCTATATTATTGATTTGGAAAAGAAATATCTAGGTGGTAGTACATGGTTTTGCAGATTTGGAAAGTAAAAGTAATTTAAGTATTTGCTTTGTTTACTCCTTGTAAACCAAGTTAAGTGGTGAACAAACTTATTTAATATCCCTCATCTTAGAGCCACCATATATTACATGTTGAGTGAAGGACAGTAAAATCCATACATCTATAACAATTGGTACAACTAAAATTTTTATTAGATGTCTTTTACCTACTGATGTTTAGAAATGTATAGAAGTGTCATGAATAATGAGAAAGAGCTAACTTGATCTCTATTCAGTTGCATACTACCTATGGCATATTAATTGTCCAATGTAGTTTTGTAATTTTAAGTACATTAGTTTATCAGCCATAATATTCTGTCATGAGTCATATTAGATCTTTTATAACATTTGCATTTCTGATTCATAGGCTATGTATTATCAGTGCCAAGTTGCCATTATTAATTAATAGGTAGAAGAGTCCTTCTTTTTATTAGGGCAATACTTCTTCATTCTATATTTATAGATATATTGATTATTATGTCTCATGGGNGAATGATAGGTTTAACATTGGTATATGTGTTGTTTCTAATCTGGACAAATAAAAGAATTTAATAAGCGTTACTTTTACAGTGTTATTTAGACTTGGGCTAGGAAACATAATCTCTAAGTTTACTCTAATATTGTTTGCAACACAGCAATGTGGGATTTAAAGTGATATAGCACAATTTTAAAATGCTTGGAGATGGTAAACACGTACATGGCCTTCAAATTCATATGATTGGCAGCAGCTCTGACTACTATGCAGTGCAAGAATATGATGATGTCCNATTGTTCCTGTGCTTGGCTCATCCAGGATACTGTTTTTCTTCTGAACCCTATTCTGTTTTCTTCAACTTCTTGGGGGTATATTTACTAAGCGGCAAGATTGCAGTGAGATTGGAAAGTGGGGATGTTGCCCATAGCAACAATCAGATTCAAGCTCTCAGTTTCATTTTGCACACTGGAGAATGTGAACTTGAATCTGATTGGTTGCCATGGGCAACATCCCCACTTTTCATTCTCACTGCAATCTCGCNGCTTAGTAAATATACCCCTTGGAGTCTTCCATTCCAGTATGCGTCATAGTATATCCTAGTTTCCCTTTTCTCTGTGCCTGCTTCTGCCCCCCTCCCCCAGCTTTATAAAGCTATGTGCATTTCATCATTAGGAAAGCCAAATCTCCATTGCCAAGGTCTCTGCCTGTGACATGTTAAACTACATGTATGTCTACACACAGCAGCATTAATTCATTTTAATTCATGTTCCTTGAGTTTGTGATCACTTGCCATTGTTATGTCCTTCCCTTTCTGGTTTTACCACAAGACAACTATTCAACTTCCCACCTCATGTTGATGGTCACTATGGATTAAAGGTGAGTTTTCAGCACTGACACCTAAGGCTTATTGGTTGGTTATTAGCAGGGGCGGGCTGGCGCGGGTGCCAGGGTGCCAAATGGCACCCGGGCTGGCCGCACCATTGGTGGTTCAGGGCCGCACATGCCGATCTACTGATCGGCATGTGAGGCCTGTATAAACTAAAATCCGCCCTGATCATTGTTCAGGGCTGCCGCACATGGCGATCTACTGATCGCCATGTGCGGTCTTCATATACTAAACACGGCAGCCCAGTCATTGGTGGTTAAGCAGGCTGCTGGCCGCTTCTGCTGCCGGCCGGGGTCTCCAGCGTTAGCGAGACCCGACAGCCGGAAGTGACGTCAGAAGCGCTCGTTTTGAACACGCGCCTCTGCCTTCACTTCCGGGTGCCGGGTCTCACTGACGCAGGAGACCCCGGCCGGCAGCAGAAGCGGCCAGCAGCCCGCTGAACCACCAATGACTGGGCTGCCGTGTTTAGTATATGAAGGCTGCACATGGCGATCAGTAGATCACCATGTGTGGCAGCCCTGAACCACCAATGATTTCTAAATATATATATATTGATATATATATATATATATATTGATATATATATATATTTTTTTTTTTTCGGGGGAAGGGGGGGCACTGTGGTCGGCTTGGCCCCCCGGGCCAAAATTTGCCAGCCTGCCCCTGGTTATTAGTTCATATATAATTACACACTGATGGTAATTCTAAAATATTTTAAAATTATTATGTCTAAAAATAACAGAAAATCTTAAAACAACTGTGTAGTCTTCTATTAATTGTTTTTATTATTTAGTATTTATTATTAGTATACACATCAGTATTTCTTGTATGGCAAGAAAAGAGCTCAGCATTGAAATTCTTGTGCTTGGGAAATATAATGCAAACAGCATGGGCGGATTTATTTAACCTTCAGCCAAATTGCTCACCCAGCTCGAAATTATTGATAGCTCATCAGCAATGATCAAGATGGAGATGTTTAAATGACGAGGAGACCTTTTTTTTTATAGAGAAAACCATTGAACTGGTAACAGCGCTTGAATGACTGTGTCAGTTCAGCCAGCATGGTCAAGTAGATCAGCTGCAGGAGGGATATAAAACTGTTAAGTGAGGGNTGCCCTCCAATCAGTCACAAGGGTAATGATGTTTAGCTGTAGTCAGGTTACATGTCAGCAAACATACATCTCTTAGACAGCCTTCTAGAGACCCTTAAAACTATGTTTATTGTTTCCTATAGATAAGGCTAAGAAATTGATATATGGTGGTCAAAGGGCAGAGAAATAAATTTCACATCTTTCAGCAGGTAAACTTAATCTCAATACACAAAAGACTCCAAGAGGCCATTTTTGATTGAATATTCATTGCATTGGTAGTGAAAGGACATTTTTTTTTTATAAATGTTTGTGCAAATCACTGGACAGTGAATACATTTTGCTCATTTATCAATCATCGTACAAACTTCAGGGAATTTTACCGGCTAACACTTTGTTGTCTTGTGAAGTCTTGAGAAGTTCATTATGAAAAACAAAAGTTTGACCTTGCAGTGGCTTTCCAGTGTTGTTATAAAGGAATATTAGAAACTGGTCAGGACAAGTAAAATAAACTGTTATACAGTATGCACAAACTTTTAAAAGTGAATCCCAAAGTTATAGCAACAAGAATATGACTGTCCTAAATAACAACAATTGTCCAGAACATGTTAATACAAAGCAATATCATTTTACTTAAAAAGGTGCTCTGTGATGCTCAGTGGTCATGAGACCCCATGGGGGTTAATCTTTTTGCTGCATGTGACACATTTGGGGGCTGATTCAGCCCTGCGTCTCCACCAGCCAGGCTGGCGGAGACGTGAATCTTCGCCGATCTGCGTTCCACGCCCCTTTTCTCATTTGCATATGCGCTTTTAGCAGGGCTAAGCCTAAGTTTGGACATGGTGCAGGCATATCGCAGCCACATTTAGTGTTTAAAAAAAGTTTTAAAAAAATTTAAAATATAATAAATATTATTTTATTATTTACATTGTGTGTGTGTGTTTTTCTTTTAAACATTATTTTTTATTTATTTATTTATTTTATTAAATGCGAGCACACAATAGCAGAGGCTCCGGATACAGCATCCAGAGCCTCTGCGTTTTTTCTATGAGCGCAGGGATGTGGGGCATACGGCATGCCCCTGTCCCTGCGCTGTATTCAGAGCTGCGCTTTTGCGCATCTCTGAATCTTGCGTACCTGACGGCCACAGCGTNTGGCNGCCAGATACGCTGAATCAGGTCCCTGGACTCTAAGAGGAGGCATCCTTAAACTTTAAATATCTCAAGCTTATAATAATTGTAATAATAATCATAACAATGTATATATGTCAGCAACTTTCATAACATGCTAAGTCTCATATTTAATAAGACATTTGTAACTTAACATGGGTGAATTTTACATTTGCGGGTTCTTTTATACCATTAACGGTACACTACTATAAATCTCTTTAAGTATAGGTATGATAACATTTCATATGCTTACATTGGATACAGACTTACGTACTATTGAACTTAAATGAAAATGTTGGATTTTTTTAAATAAATATTAATATTTCAAAAGTGTTTTTTGTGTGTATTGTTTTTACATGTGTTCATAGTGATAAAAAAAAAAAACTGTTCTAGTGGCATACTGCTACTAAACACAAACATTGATAAAAAAACTAGTATATGGTATGCGGTCAACCCAAGCATTAAAAAACTATTTNAATTATTTATTATCAATGGCTGTGTGTAGTTATGCAGCTACTACACCAGCTTGTTTATCATATTATTATAAAAGTGCAGAGACTGAGACTGTAGAAGCCGTATCCTCAGGCCGCAGTGCCATAGAAGAATCCAGGGCCGCAGTCCCTTTGCACGCTTCTCTGTTGAGGTCACCTCCCTGGCATCTACCAACCATGTTACAATATCCTTCCTGCCATCACAGTTTTTTTTTATTATCCCTCCCTTGTTTGTTAAACGTCTGTGCTATGAAGGCAGATATATATAACATAACATATGGCCCAAGAGGGACTCTTACACACTTTTAGAGTTAGGGCCACCAAATGNAGAAAAGCCTTGAAATTGTCTGGTGGCTTATCATGTATTTGCATGTATAAGTAATGTTTGTGCCATTTTATTTTAAATATAGCATAGCATAGATAGTTAGTTAGTTATTTCTTTTTTTTGTTTTTCAATATAAACACTAATCTCCCACCTAAGCAGCATGTGAAAAATTAGTCTTTGTAATAAATTAATTGGATAGTAAATAAGCATTTAATTGGCAGTTAACAAGTACGTTATTGCAAGTTAATTACATGTCAATGGCACATATTATTTGGAATTCGGTTAAAAGGCAAAGGTGGCTTCACATACTTATAAAAGCCTTTTACCTCAGTTCCAATTAAATATTTAATAGAGATGTTTCATTATTGCTATTTCAGGTTAATTAAATTGCAATAGACTGTTAAATATTCCTTCCACTCTAATAACAATATCTTCTTCACTTATAACGAATATGTAAAATGCATGTCAAATGTTGAGATTGTTTCATTTAATGGGTTACTGCAAATTAGAAAACAGCAATGAAAAAAGACAACATGGCTATTTATCCTTATTTACCNAAAAATAAATTGCCACAAAATAGAGTAATCTAGCTCTCTCTTTTAATTTAGAAACAAATATTCCAACAGTATTGAAGAAGCACAATAAAGCACTACGTAGCACCATTGTTTAATGAAGCGGAAAGATTGGATTCAAAAGGTATTAATGAGATTTGCTGAGAAATAAGACATCACTATTTCATTCACGACTTAATAAAACACAAAGAAGACCCTAGTGTTTGAGATGTATGCCNTTAAATATTGCTAGTCACAGCAAACAATCAGGCTCATTTACAAACTGCTAACATGCAAAACACAAGCTCAAATGCTCTTTTGTCACATCACACATTTACTTTGAGCAATTACACCCTGATAAATATATCACATTGTTTCCATCCTTCTTGTTTTTTAATATTAATTTTAATCTATACATTTAAACTTTATCTATTACTTTTTTTCGCAAATATTTGCTCATTGCTTTTCATCACATCATATTATAAATATTACAATGTTATAAAATGTCATAATGTCATATTGTTTTTTTGTCATCCAGCTTGTTTATTTGTCTACACTCACTGTACTATTTTGGTTGATAAAATGTACTAAAAACATATGGTTTAACAGAGACGATACACATAAGATAACAATTTAAATAACCTAGTAAAAATGTAATTTTCCTATCACAATGGTAAGAAACAGCAGCATTTTGAAACATATATGCACACAGATTTGTATACCGGTTGTATCTCTGCAGTCTTTCTGACAAGTTTGGTGCAAGTTCTAATGGGACGTAGATGTGTTTTAATTTTAAGGGTGTTCTAAGTGCATTCTGCCCTTATCCAGACTCCTGAGCTATTCCTATTTTAAGGATTTTAAAGTTAAACAAGAGGTCAGGCATACGAAAGCTATGTGAACAAAGGAGCTCTGAGAAAGTATGTCAAGATNTGGTGCATTATTATTAGCACATATTGTACACTAGGGGTTATACAGCTATGGCTCTTCTTCTAAGGCAGCAAGTGTAAGCAACCTGTGGCTCCCCAGATGTTGTCAAACTAAACATCCCAGCATGCTTTAACTGCTTTAACAGTTGTTATAGCAGTTGATACCTGACATGTAGCAAGAGAACAGCGTGCCTGTTATGGTACCCAAATAGCACTCTCTGGGGCACAGAGTCTAGATTGGTGCTTGGTCTTCACTGGAGCTCTTGATGGTTTGAACAGATGTGTGCAGTTAACTCCAGTTGGCAGTACTAGGCATTGCGGGGAAACAGGGAGCCCAAGAAGCGCAATAGACTACTTGGGTTTAGTGGAAACAACACATCAAGGCGTGAGGCGACCAAGATATATGGAGTGGAGTATAACTGGTCTTCACTAGGGCCTCTGAGGATGGGGATAGACCTCAGGCAGCCTGGACAGGAATAGGCAGTCCTATTTAACTAGGCTGTAAAGGTAACAGCTAAATAATTACTCAGGTCAACAGTGGCCCCTAGGGACGAGTATAATAATGTCCAAAAGATGTCCAAGATTGCCCCTAGATGCCAAACAAGAGAATGAAACATGGTGAAACAGTATACATATGTGCAGGTCGCAAATTTCTTGGTGCCCTACAAATACCTACTGTATAGGCCATTGTACATATGAAGGAGTAAATACAATACCTTAAAAAGAAAGAATTTGGAATGCCTTACAATACATAACATTATGTATTGTAACATGTATTTGCAAAGAAGTAAATTAATGGTTAGGGAGAAATACTTTCTTGTATAATTAGCTTTAATACACATATACTAGACCAATTATGAATAGTAGGGTGGGATATTTTGTTTGTGTCAGAAGGACCCATGTCTGATTCCTATCAAGATTCACAAACATTTAAATCCCATTAGTGAACTCAGCTACAGGAGGGAAACTAGACTTAATTGGAAGTCAACGCACATTTCAAACAACGGAGAAATCTCTTTGCCATGATTAACAGAAGACTCTCTCCATAGCACTGCAAGGAATAATTAAGCTGTAAAATTAGTCTTTGTTTGCCAAATGAGAAACAATATTTTTTGCCGCTGACTTTTTTCAATTTTCTCTGTCTGGATAAATATAATTAGGTAATGGATGATGACTTGTTAGCATTTTCTTCTTCATGTTTGTTAGAGCATTAGGAAACACAAAAAAGAAAAAATATCTAATCCTTAGCTTTACTAAATGTCACATAAAATAGGTCATTTAAAGTAACTTGTACAGCCTTAAAAAAAACATGAAATAGGGACTTTTTCGATGGGTGTTTTGCCTTTGAGTCTACAGCGTTTGCAACCTGTATTTTCCAATATTTTTTTTCATTGAAAAATATAATTGATTATCTTGTAATGTAAACTACCAGTAGTTTTTCTAGATCAGTTTTCCAAAATCACTATAGCATTTCTAACATGGTCAAAAAATAAGAATGTACTAACTCTGTGAAACTATAGGTGCCAGCATGTCCACATCATTGTGTTATTAAAAACTCTATGCTATCTATCTTTTGCTCTGCTATGAGAAGATGGCAATATCGACTTGGAAAGATGACTGGCAGTATTTGTGGAAGGAGGACTGCAGAGAAGCAGATCTCAGCCTAAAGTTATTTATCCGGGAGATTAAACCAATCAGATTTGAGCCCACAGTCTCCAGTAGTTAGTTTACCTAGAAAATTTAATAATTTAAACTGACTTACCCTCGATCATATGGTAGACTTCATCCGGCAATGATCTACCAAATCTATGCTCTAATGGTGGCACATTAAAGGTAGCACAAAGTTTTTTATTAACCAATGATAACAGTCAACAGAATCTTAATTTTAAGCAGGGAAATGTTTTAAGTTAGGGGAACCAGACAGGGTGGATTTAACAGAGACATTAAGCCTGAATCCAGTCCATTGTTATCTTGCATTTTAATTGTTTCCAGTAAATGCTGGAATAAAAGTAAATTTATTGATATATAATAACATATATATATATATATATATATATATATATATATATATATATATATATATAATATATTTTATGTATAATAATATATATATATATATATATATATATATATATATATATATATATATATATACACTTTATAAATGAATCCAGGGATGCTATTGCTAGAATCAACATAATGGAGTCTGCAAAAGGTTAGTCATGATTCAAAACTCAATAACTATATAAGCAGGCTGCATTACAATGACAAATCTAGGCATTTGTCTTTCTGCACAAGCTCCTCTCATAGCTCTAGCTTTAATAATCATTAGCTATAAACCATCCATACACTTTAAAAACGATTGTCTCATGTTGTTGGATGAAGCTCAAGCTTAATTTAGCAATATTACAAATTTTATAAAAGTTGAACCATTTCCATATTCAATATTTTTAATACGAACTGTAAATAACAAGCCAATTTGGTGTATAATAAATGATCCCTTCTAAATTGCAATCATTTCTAAGCTTAGTTATTACCCTAGTCAGAGCAATATCCTGCACTGAAAAAATGGCAATGCTCACAGTATGTGCATATCATTNTTTTAAGACCCAGAATATAGTTCTGGAGTGAGACCATTTCTTTGAGTTATGGATATAAAATAATTTTAAATGACATTTCATTAATGATTCATATTTTATAATATTAGCAAATTTTCTATCCAGCATTTTCTTACTTTAATCTGTATAGTTTATGTTTTTAAGTATATTGCTACTGACAAAAGTGACCTAGTCTTTGCCTAGTAGGAATGCAGGCACACTAACCTCTAAGCAGCCAATATGTATAGTAGAAACAGATAAAAGGACTAAATATTTAGTCTGCAAGAATGTATAAAGATGTGACTTTTCTAAAATACCGCTGGATTAATCCTGAAAGATGCTGAAAATGCATGCAAACTAAAAATTCTAAGCTCCTCCCCTGTATAGCCCCTGCCCCGCATGTGATATCACTTCCAGCCACCAGGTCTCGCTAATACATGAGACCCTGACGGCCGGTGGTAGATTTTAAAGACCACACATGCCAGTAGATCGGCCAGTGTGGCCTGCGGCCCTGAAAAACCAATAGCCCGTGCCAGCCCATCACTGTCTACTATTCAGGAGAGTACTGTGAAGGCAGATCAGGTAATTCAGAAGACTATATATATATATATATATATATATATATTCTTCTGAATTACCTGATCTGCCTTCACAATACTCTCAGTTTTTAGACTCTTCATCGACCCTGGGATTGCACTATAGAACTCATTCCTGGGAAAGTTCCTCCCAGGGGTGACACCCATCCTCAGTTCCTGAGACCAAGGCTATGTCAGCCTACATCCAAGAGAACTTTGCACGCGTATCTACTATAGAAGACNTAATGACATAACAATGAAAACCAATACCCCTTGCCATTAAGGACATTAAGGAGGAGCCACTGTGTTCTCACTAGAGAACTGTGCTTACAACCTCATTATAATAAATCTGTGGTTCTGGCTCAAAGTAATGTAGTTCCACCTCCAGGAAAAGACCTTTGTTNTTCCTGCTCTAAAGTACAAATTACTTCAATGGGCACACTGTACACACTTCACTGGACACATTGCAGACAGGAAAACTGTGGAAAACTTTCAGGTTTTTATGGTGGCCAACGCCGTGAAGGGATGTAGACAAATTTGTTTCCTCTTGTTCAGTTTGTGCTTAGTCTTAAACTCCCCATCTTAAGTCCGCTGGGCCTCTCATGCCACTACCTAATCCTGATCTCCCATTTAGACTCATCACTGACCTACCCTTGTCCAAGGGCTATAATACCCTATGGGTCGTGGTGGATCGCTTCTCTCGTGCATCTAATTTCATTCCTTTAATGGGTCTACCATCACCTCCTGTTCCAGCTCGCCTCTTTATAAAGAGATCTTCTGTCTCCATGGATGTCATTTGGAAATTGGAGTCGAGCTAAATTTCTCATCAGCATATCACCCTCAGTCTAATGGCCTGACAGAACAACCAGGAGGACCTGCATCTCTGCCAATCAGGATGATTCGGCAGATCTTCTTCCCTGGGCAGAATTTGTCCATAATAATGAACTCCTTGAGTCCTCTTCATTCTCTCTATTTTTTATTATGTATGGTCAGTATCCGAGGCCTCCCATGCTGAAAGATCTTCCTCCTCAGGATATTACAGCTGTAGACTCCACCCTCAAATCTTTCACAGACATTTGGATCACGATCAGCCAAAATTTAGAACATGCCTCCCATAAAATGAAAGAAGCTGCGGACAAGAGAAGACCTACACCACTATATGCTCCAGGGGCTAAGGTCTGGCTCTCCACTCATCATCTCCATCTCCACATCTCCAATGTGGATTCTATGAAGCTGGCTCCTTGGTTCATTGATTTAAGTCAGCCACATCCTAGACTGACGTCACTCCAGAGGTTCCCTTCAATATCCTATGAATTGGAAGGGATACAGTCTGAAGGCACGCTCTAGGGTCAAGACCTCAGACCATCATGCACCTTGTCTAATCAAGGCCTCCAAGCCTCATTAGGGTGTTCGGAGTACACCTTTTAGGGATGGACTGGACATGTCTTNTTTGTACTTTTTTCACATTACCTTAGGTTTAGTCTTTGCTGCCAGTTACCTTNTTTCAGGTTGAATCCTGCTATTTGTATCCTGTGCCTCCTTGCAATAAAGGACTCCTTGCTTCTAATCCAACCTCCCTGCCATCATAACATATTGGTTGTAATTCCATTTCCCCTTTAGGGGCTCCGGCAAAAACCTGGCTTGAGATTAGATTCCGTGCCTCTGGGCAGGCGTCGTCCATTTAAGGGATGGCTGTGCACTGACTTACACTCTCATGGGCAAAACCACGTTTAATTGCAGGGGAGGTAAAATGAATGTTAGTGTTTGAATGCACGTAAAATGTTTTAAATTTGCATNTTGCACACAGATACTGACCAGTGTTACTGTTACACTGCTATTAGATTTGTGATAGAAAACATCATCTCTCACCTGTAAAACTGATTGCAATTAATTCAATTTACCTCCCCTGCAATTCAACATGGTTTTGCCCATGAGAGTGTAAGTCATGAGTGTAAAGCTGGCCATACACTATGCAATAAATTGTTCCAATCGACCAGCTTTAGTCAAGAGTGGGCAAAACCATGTTGAATTACAGGGGANGTATACTGAATATTAGTGTTTGAATGCAGGGAGAATATT
Source organism: Platyplectrum ornatum (assembly GCA_016617825.1). Taxonomy (NCBI): domain Eukaryota; kingdom Metazoa; phylum Chordata; class Amphibia; order Anura; family Limnodynastidae; genus Platyplectrum; species Platyplectrum ornatum. The sequence goes on along the minus strand of JABWIB010008951.1, from coordinate 3,641 downwards.
TTTGCATTTTGCACATAGATACTGACCAGCGTTACTGTTAAGCTGACCATACAC
>JABWIB010008950.1:29846-43685 GCA_016617825.1 Platyplectrum ornatum | reverse complement strand
AATGCAAACAGTGTTCATACTTATATAGTGCATAAAGAAAATCATCATACTTGTCAAAATTTTTGCATTAGGGAGAATTAAAAAATTTACATCTCTAATATGAAAGTGAAAATAATATTTNCTCAACAGATTAAAGNGACCCCNGTTAGATGCCTATTTGCAGTACTTTGCTTTTAGGTTCAGAATTACTGCTGCACAGAATTGCACATGACAGGATTCTGCCATNCTTGGGAAACCCAGGCCGCTCATTGGTGGCTAGAGCATGTCACTCACCAATCAGAGTGCAATCGCACACACTCATGACAAAAATGATCAACGACCCAAGAGAAGGCCATACATTAGCAAAGACAGCTAGCATCTGTGTAGTGTGTATTGTTTAAAGGTGGCCATCCACAGGCCGATTTTTACCCAAAATCCATGATTGTTTAAAAAAATAATAAATAATAATAAAAAACCTGTAAAAAATAGACATAAAATAAATAAAAACATACTTACATTTAAGGTGTCTTGGCTGGGCACCGGAGCGGTATGCTCCAGGTGCCCAGTGCAGCCGGAGAGGACGTACAGTATATACTCTCCGTACGTTGCCCAGCGCATCGAGAATGAAGCTCAGCGAAGACAGATGTAATGTAAGTAATTTTTTATACATTTTTTTCTATTTTTTTTTCTTTAACAGGTCTTGTTAAAATGAGAACAATATGGTTCTCGTCGATGGACCACAGACCCCGTTTGACGTTACCAACATTCCGCGAAAACTATATCGTTCTCATGGTGGGCATTAAAAAACGAAAAGACCTGTAAAAAATTGAATAAAAAATAAATTAAAAAAATACCGCAGTGACCCAGGAAAAATACTGATAAAAACCCTGACCCAGGTTTTTTTTTTACTTGGTACCCATTTACACCACAAAAAAACCTTGGTCTATGCGACCTTATGTGCATAAACCCGGGTTTTTTTGGTGGTGCAAAAGGGGTATTACAAATATTGCTGTTCCCAGTGGTGGGTCCAGATGACTTCTTTACCTAACCATCCCCCATTCCCACTTTTNCAACACAACACAATGAACGTCCTGTGTTTCTGCACCATATCCCAAAACCCTCCTCCACACTGCTATTTCAACAGGAAGCTAACCTGCCATCNTGTCTGTAAAATAAATAGCTGAAATATCNATTTTCTGCATATGCAGATATATGCCACTTGCATGCTTGTGTTGAGGTTGTCCCTGCTCTAAATAATGAAAGTTGCAATATTAGGTCATACAGCAAGTGTCTTTAAATGAAATGCTAATTAATCTAGAGGTANACCTTTGCCAGCACTCCTTGCCGGCTGCTGGTCCCAGACAAGCTTTGAAAGTTAAACAGTGGGTGTTGGCNCACAGATAACTGGCTGGTAAATCGAGCTTACTTCAGTTGCCCAATGTGCTGAGCAAGCATTGCCCAGTGTCCATACACTGCACCAAACAGCCACTTGTCTGACAGATCTGCACAATCATCATGTAGCAGAATGCATTACGCACATTTTGTGTTTGTAACAGTATTACATGTTTTCCAAACAAATATTGTTTGTCGAGACCTTAAACACGTACCATTCACTATGAATTGCCTCAGGCTTTACACAGAAAGTGCATTACCAGTGACATCTAACACTTTAAGCCACAGTTAATCATAAACAGGGCTGGAGATAGGAGCAAAGGTTTCTTGTGCTATAGGTCAGGAAAACATGTTATTAACTTCAATAGTACAGAACATAAGCACTACTATATTCAATTTGCTGCAAACCTTCCATTATGAAAAATGTCATGCATTTCTTACTGAATGTGTATTCTTAATTGCACTAGTTTTAGCTTTAAATGTGCACTATATTGGCTGCTACCGGTATAAGTTGGTATGAATGTTATATCTATTTTACAATTTAATGGTACAGGACAGAGGATCAACCAAATCATCAATAACAGCGGAAAACTGGGAGCGAATCCAGACCTCTGGCTNCAAGCCCTCTGACCTTTACAACACTGCTCCACATATAAGAGGATAGCGCATTCCCCTGGCTCACCCATCAAATGTATAATAATTAGGCCACCTTNATGTTCTAATCCCGACTTAATTCTCTGCAGTAGTCCTATTTGCAGGGGTGTTGTACAGACTGAGATCCATACTACTAGGTCTGTAAAATTTAAATGGCTCATCCAACCCAACAAGGCTAAACCAGCATGCACACAGGTAAGACCCACAGACTGAAAGCTGATANGTACAAACAGTTCTGGGTATGCACATGGATGGCTTAAGCACACTGTGTGTGTAAATTGACTGTTTTTTTCATTTACTAATAGGCATTCTGCATGCATCAATTTACTACTATTAGTTTTCACTACCTGAAGTAATACACTGCAGTGCAAGAAGTCGTTTACTATGCAGTTACTGTCATGTCCTGTAAGATAATGGGCAGCGGAAAGGGTGAAAAAGAAAAGAAACGGAGAAGTGTTTACTTGAGATATAACATTAAAGAAAGTTATGCTGGCCATACACTTGTGAGATATCTTATGCTCCCTTCAGACACATATCGCGTCGCTGACTTGCTGCAGGGCAAGATTCAGTTTAATCCTGTACATCGCATGTGAATTTCAATGATCTCACAGGTGTATGGCCAGCATTAGCCTGGCACTTGTTAAAGTTAAATGATTATATGTTGAAATATTTGAGAATTGTTATGAGGGACACAGAGTTGCAATGTGCTAGGGTGCAAGTCTTGTACCTGTGTCTTTTGTGGGAAATGTGTGTGTTTTGCACCACCCAGAGGATGAGTCTAGTGTAACATGCTGCCGCAATTGTGATGACTGGACATTTGTCAAATTAGCTACTTAATCCCAGTTCCATGAATTGTCCTGAATGTCTACAGCTCTTTCTTTATATCAGTAATTCATATTGTTATATTCTTATATATACTTTTACTACCATGTTTATTTTCAAAAATGTATTTAATGTGTATATGGAATCCATAAAGCATGTGTTTTTATTTACTCTCTGCATTCTAAACTACTTATGTAATGCCAGTTTTGCCGCCTCTCTTGAAATTTTGTGAGACTCAAGGAAACCAACCAATGCTCCAGGAATCTCGGGAAGCCAGGCAAACCTCCCGGATTGCCACACATATACCCCGTTCACATAAACTACCATGTTTTTTCATGTTTTTAATGAGCAGGGTTGTCAGCTGTGGATCTGAATTACCCTGGTAATTAACCCTGTTCACAGAGCTGAATTACCCTGGTAATTCACAATTTACACCGTTCACAATAAATCAGGGTAGTTAGTAGTAATTTTAGCGCCGTTCACAATATGCACATTACCCTGGTAGTTCAGTCAACCCGGGAAATTGACTGAATTACCCGGGTAATAGACTTTTTTGTGAACGGGGTAATAGAGAACGTCCTCCCTGACAAAGCTGGAAGCAATGGAGGATTGCGGAAACACTGGAGGATCGCAGAGCTGCTGGACGGTGCTTCTCCAGTGCCTCAGAGCAACGATTTCCATAGGAAATTAAATAGAGAGCCACCTGGTGGATGACTGTGATATTGCAGCCTATTACAGCAGCAAAGCATTGTGGGATTGTAAACACATTATAGCCTGTAGATCGTTAGTAGTGGTGTTTCAGGTGATCGTGTGATCAGCTGATCGTCTGGAAACAGCACCATGCTTATTGTGTAACCAGGTTTAAACCTTCTAAATGCAAATGCAAAATATAAAAACATTCTATGGAATACTTATTGTCAGGACATTGGCACACTGTATGTCNCCCTGATGTGGTTCATTGATATGATGAGATGATTTTCACCACATTGTATGCAAGCAATGTAGCAGCGACATCAGTGATTTTTATACCTATTTAGCTCCAGAGCAGATAACATAAATGTGAGTAATCAGAATCTAATTATTTTCCAATAAACCTCCCATTTTATTAGCCCAATCTTCATGTCCAGCAGTATAATCCTTACCTGTGGTGTGGTTTGGTATTGGCAAAGTATACTTTGTTGAAAGAGGGACACACAGCCTAACCTTACTGTTGTATCAGTTAACAGTAGCAATTTATATTCTTCCGCAGCCTGTCGAGGAGAACACAGAGAGTTGCATTGAGGAATAAACAAGACTGGATCTATAGAGATGGGTAAGAAAGCATTTTAATCACAATAAAGCCCAGGAATATATCAGCGCTATCAAATGTAATGAATGTGTACAAATATGAAGGGTTAATAAACCCTTCTTTAATGTCCATAAGGTTATAAGTTTTTCATTTACTCACCTCTCCACACATAAATTTCAGTTTTCAGTATTTTGCTGACATCTCCCATCTGCCCCATAGGAACTTCAGAAATCTATTGTCTCATTTTAATCAGTAAAAACAAAAGGTGTTTGGGAGGTGGAGATGGTGTGATGGGTAAGAGAGAGGAGTATAGCTGCTGCATTAAGTATGGATTGTAGAGGAGATAGGTAAGCTATTGGGAGGCCACATAGAAGGATGTTACAGTAGTCCAGACGTTAGATGACAAGAGAGTGAATGACCATCTTGGTAACTTCAGTGGAAAGGAAGTGAAGTGATACAAGTGATGTTGTGGAGGTGAAGGTGGCAGGATTGGGAGAGGGCACAGTGGGGGTTGAAGGAGAATGAGGAATTCAGTATGACTCCTATGCAGTGGGCATGGGTGGTGGATGTGAATGTTATCAATGAAAATGGAGATAGTGGGTGGTGAGATGATGTGGGGGGAAGGGAAGACTAGGATTTCAGTCTCGTACATGTTCAGTTTTATTAAGCACCAGGACATCCAGGAGGAGATGGTAGAGAGGCAGTCAGACACATTGTAAAGGAGCAATGGGCAGAGATGGGGGAGGAGATGTAGATTTGTGTATCATCTGCGTAAAGGTGGTATTGAAAATAATAGGAGAGTGCCAAGGGTACTGTAGAAGGAGTAGTGAAGGAGGACAAGTACAGAACCCTGGGGGACACCAACAGAAAGAGGATTAGTGGGGGAAGAGGAGCTGGGGGTCAGAAATAAGATTGAACAGTTTGGAGTAAGAGAGCGTGATTAACGGTGTCAAAGGCAGTTGAGATGTCTAGTAGAATGAGGAATGAAGAAATGGCCTTTAGATTTGGCAGTGAGTAGGTCAGTGGTTACCTTNGTAAGGGTAGTTTCTAAAGAGTGGAGGGTCAGAACCCAGATGTAGTTGTAGAAAAGGCGCTTGTTAGGAGCAGCAGAGATCAGGCTACCNGGAAGCAGAGGCTTTGTTCCCACCTCCTCACGACTAGGTCACGTGTCCGGGCTGCTAGGCAGTCAGGTCGCGATCATCGTGTAAGGGATGGCTGTCATCGGCAGAGGATCAGGATCCGACACCTAGTCAGCTGGGATCTGGTCCTCCCGCTAGCATCTCCTTTAAGCCCCGCCGTTCAGCTCGGCTTGCACAGGGAGCAAGGTCCCGTTAAACTGCTTGGATCCTCGCTCTCCCATTTGTCCAGTGCATCACGTGTCAGCCAGACACTATCAGCTTTCGGCTGCATTGCTGTTGCCTGTCTGTCTCCAGAGCAGCGGTGTTTGGCCAATAAGGCTTCGGGAGTAGGGTATGTCCTGCGCCCTCATTGGTTCTCTGGTGGTTAAAAGACCGGCAAGTGCACTCAAACACACTTGCCGGTTATAGCTCCTGCTCCCAGTCTGTGTTTGAGTTGGTGTTGCGTTGCTCCTGCCGTTTGTGCTTCGGATTCCTTTTCCCTGCTTGTTCTCACTCTCTCTTGTTACTCTTCAGTTCTCCCTCACCTTCCTTTAGTTTCTTTTTTTTGTATATATATTTTATTGAACAGAATACATTACAAACAGTATAATCAAATAAGTTCCCACATTTTTCCATTAGAACAGTAGGGAACAGGAATCGGGAGGGGGAGTAGGTGAAAAAAAAGGACATGCATTGTAACCATATAGGGTGATTTGTCAGCAAATACAAATATCGGAAGGCGTCNTGGCACTGTTGAACAAATAACAGGTACAGTGAAGAAGTTGTCCGGAGAATTGTATATGGAAACCTTGTACTGTCAGACAATAAAATATAATCGGACATCGTTAAGAAGGAAGCTAGGAAATTAACATTATTGTGAGAACTTGAGCCGTAGAGCCAGAGAGTGCGTGGCGGGGATAGTAGAGAGGAGGATAGAGGTGGAGGGGGGGAACAAAGGGCGAGTCGAATAGTTAGAGTAGAGGGAAGAGGGCGGGGAGGGGGGAGGAAGAAGGGGGTGTGGCGCAGAGGATCCAGGGCATTAATCAAGGGCGATTGGGGGGGCATCAAGTAGAAGTCTCGTTTCGTACCATGCAGTAGAGGGAAAGCACGCCTCGACTTGGAATCTGGTGGTACGGGCTTTGGTTTCTTTTTATACTCCTGGCTCCCTGGGTCCTCTGGTCTCCCTGTTCTTCTCTCCCTCCAGCTCTGGCCCCTCTGCCTTTCCCTCAGCTCTCTCCTTGGGCATCTTCCTACTGCTCTCAAGACCTCCCCATTACTATCTCCTGGTCTCTAGTTCTCTAAACCCTAGTTGCTATCAGTACTTTTCCATCTGTGCTTCTCTGGCCACCTGCCAGTGTCGCCTTTAGCCCCGCCTGGCGGTTCTGGTTCTGCGGGGTGCCCACTTGCCACCTGTGCGGCCATCTGGTCCTTGCTCATTTTCCATCTAGCTCATGTCCAGTTCTGTGTTGTATGTCCAGTTCATTGTTTCCTTCTCCTCTGTACCAGCTCAGGTTCCAGAAGTCACCTGTCTGGGACCGCGACCTGCCGTGGGGCCCACCGCAAGCAAGACCATCCCCACCTTTAGGGGCAAGGGTGAAGTCCAGCCCCCGGTTAGACTCCGCATGCAGGTGGGTGGCCTGCTGTGTCTGAGCTTCCTGTTTGTGTGTTCCGTCTGGGACTCTCACCTGAAGTTTGGATGGATCCCTAACAGCGCTCAAGTAACTTAGTCAGTAGTTGGATGTGAGGGTGGGGTCGTATAGGAGAGAAAACTTCTGTAGGGAAGGTGAAGGTGGATAGTGATGGACGGGAGTGGGAGTAGAGAGGTTGTGATGAGGTGGAGATGGTGGGTGGGAGCAGGGGAGAGGAAACTGTTGTCACAATCACAATGACAGTAACTACATTGCAGTTACTTATAATTTATTAGATCTTTAGACCAATGTAAACTTTGTGTTTGGAATCTCCAGACATATTCCAAAGACTTACAAAATGTGCACATTCTTTGTAATCATTGTAAATATATATGAGCTGTATTTCTCATTACATCCACAAGATGGCATTGTATGATCTTTCCAATTAATACATATGTATATAGTCACCTAAAATAACCACTATTACAGATGTCCAATACAAATAAGATATAATGCAAATATTATAATCCCTATGTTGCAAATTGGTATATTATTTTGTTAAAATATTAGAAAAAGGTTGAAACCAGAAAGGAAACGGAAAGTTATACGGTTTGTGCTTATACACTGATATTTTGCCTATGTTAAAATGCAACTCTCATTGCACCAGCAAATGCACATCCCAGTAATGAAAAACCCAACAGTTCTTCCCTACTTCCATCTCTTACCTCCGCCTCTCTATTAAAAGCCATAAAATGCACTATTGCGGACAACCATATGACCATTTTAGCAATGATTAATTACATCCCTGGTATGGGAATCCATTAATCCACTTATATTCTTATGAGTAGTTTTTATTGTCTTTTTCATTTCAGATACTTAATAGTATGGTTAATAATATTTATTTTATCTTAGTCAGGCCAGCTGAATGATTATCATTTCTTTTTGACAACTGTTTAAATGTATTATGTATTAAATGTATATTGTAAATTAAGGTCTACCAGTGCTTTTTCTCTTAACTGCTTAAGATACATATTACAGGTTATTGTTAAAGGTTGCAAATTCTTGCAGTTCGGAGAAGTTACAGCCAGTGAGAATAGGTTGCTTTTTTATATTTTCACTATTTTTGAAACAAAAAAANCCCATAAAGTGAATTATATGATCAAGACCAGTCAGTGCTGCCAAAAGGGGCTTGAGGGTCATAATTATTCAAGCCCAGACCAACACTGGCTCTGACATTCCTTCAGTTAGACGCTGGCAAAGCCTAAGGTCACTTCAGAGTCATTCACATCAGAGAGCACTACAAGGGAGAGAAACAGAAGGAAGACTCCAAAGGTAACTTGTAGCTTGTTAAAGGGAGAATGGTTGGGGTTGGAAGGCTAGAGATACACAATGGGTAGTGCATTGAAGGCTGGAGACCTACAGGGGTATATACTAGAAGACTGAAGACACACAAGGGGGGAATACTGGAAAACTGAAGACACAAGGGCCCATAACTACTAAACTGCAGGAATGTAAATGTGAAGATGTTGCCCAGACCTTCACTTTCCAGCTGGGACATTACTATCAGCCAAGTGTTTATATCACCACAAAATACAATTGAAGTTAAATTCCCACTCTGTATTTGCTTAAAAACTGTAAACATAAAATAAACAATAGTGAGTATGGCAGGGAGATTTAGATGGTTANTGGGAGATGCTATATATGCCCTCTCTAGGACTGACCAAGCCCACATGTTAATAAACATTGCACACAACACTGGTTACACCCATGCCCTTAGTCTTGCCTGGTATAAAACTATGGGAGCTGATCCAGAGGTTTGTGAGGCCACAGTGAGTGGGTGATCCAGAGGTGTGTGTATCAGCTGAAACATGCACCTCTAGATAGCACACAGAAAAAATGGCATCCTATATCCCTGCTTCTGTCTGAGCCATCTGTGGTTCAACTCTCTATGTTTATGACAGAGTAGTGTCAGCGCTAATACAAACGCCATTGATAGTAAATAATTTGAAAGGGTATTTAATGCTTGTTTTTACAACATAGAAAACCCATTTCAAATAATTTTTTTCTCAGTGGCCGTGTGCATGTCGATACTACTTCAGCTTTTTATTAGTGAAAACAAAATAAAAAGAATAAATAAAAACAAAACATCAAACACATTTGTCTGTTTTGTGCTGTCTGCACTCAGAGACTGCAAAAGTAAGCATAATGGTTTTCAAAGCATAATAACAGTCATTCTCATAACTACATAACAATTATAATTATAAAGCCTTTATTTATAAAACACCAGCCAATATGCTATGTTTTTTNGCAGAGTATAACGAAAGGTTTCATTGATATTCTTACAGCACACTGCATCCGATTAGGGTTCCTCGTAAGATGTGCTTTCCACCACCTCCTGGCCATGCCTTCTAATGATCAGAAAATAAAGCAAAGTCATGGCACATATATGCTGATTTACAGAGCTCAGACCCCTGCTTTCCGATACAACATTGATTTCTATTCCAGACTGGGGCTGCATTACACAATAAACGTTGGGCAGATGGATAGCAGAGTGAGACTACTGAGTGCTTTTCTGGCTAGATGCCACACTCTAATGACTAAGCAATGAAAACAATGTGAACTCATACACAGATTAAACTATTTGTATTACATTAGCTTAGCTTTTCATCTCCCTCTCTGCTTTAAAATGATACATCTTTATGTGTATTTTATTTGAGTTTATAGGAAAAAATATGAAAAATGCAAAAATTGTGCTATCAACAATCCACGAAATTTTCAAAGGCAATTATTAGGTAATATCAACCCCAGAGTCAACAATCTAAACTTCTTAGTTCATGTATATATTACAGAGGGAAGANAATAAACATGTGCATCTCTTGTTAATTAAAGTTGCTACTTCTGCTTGGTCAGACATAAATTGATTGCTAAATTATTAATAAATGAATCTCTTTGAAGCGTAACTTTAATGCATTATATTTAAGTGTTTGGAAAAGTTTTAAGAAAATGCATTAGTCTTTTTCATTGCATTATTATGAGGCCCACTTGTATGTACCAATATGATGCATATCAGTACAGGAACATAAACCTTAATCTGAGAGACCATACTAACAAGAGCTTAATGTTTTGTATGACACAGCACATTAGAAATGATAAAAAAAAAAAGAACAAAATATCTAGTCCACAGTTATTAGTGCATTTGAAATGCACAAGCGGTATGCATCCTATAAAGTGTTTCTTCAGAAAACCTACTCTGGATAGTAGGTAAAGAAAAGTTTACCGCCTGTCAGTGGGTCTGACCCAGGCCTATGTTGCTCTTAATCCGGCCTGGGTTGCTCTTAANCCGGCATAGTAGCGACATTTGGAAACCCAAAAATCTAAAAACCCTAAATAAATAATAAAAAAAGTAAAAAAAAAGTATATATAGTTCTCGGCCAGAATGTACTCTTCTAGCGTTTTTGATTAACAAAAAGCTAACTTATCCATTTACTANTTTTTTTTGTAAAAGTTTTTGTTTGATTTATACAACAGGGAAGAATTGGACATAAGCCTTACAGGCAATATTCCCAGGAGGCCGTAGGTGGGTGCAGTTACACTCTTATACCCTATTTTGTTTTAAGATTTTTTTCTTTTATTTTTGTTAAAATAGAAGTCATATGGATTTTATAATTATTTATTATATTTAATCACTTAAGCATATCCATGTACAGATTAGATATTTTTACTACGTTATATTAAAAAAAATTATTCCAGAGGTGTCCCGGGCTCATCTGGGGGAACATCTCTACTTGTCCGATGGCTCCCGTGGTCGGAGTACGTGGCCAATGACCTTGGAGGTGGGGCGACACTTGCCCCTACTGACCAATCACCCTCCCCCTCTCGATCCTATACGTCTCCGGTTAATGGGGATTGAGTCCCTTACTTTTATGACCCATGTTGGTACTCCATTGATTCTTTAGGTGTGTGGTCTTTTGTTACTTTTTGTTCTTGTGCTCTTGTCGGGATCCCTTGTCCCCTCCCCCCTGCCCCTCCTACCCTCCCCGGGGAGCCTCGTGTGGGTTGCTTCGCTACAATGTATATTTTGTATTATCTTGTACCCAACTGACCCTCCCCTTTTTCTTTTCTGTACCCCATTTGTTTGTTTGAAAATTTCTTAATAAAAACTTATTGATGTAAAAAAAAAAATAATTATTCCACTTATATATATAAAAAAACCCCTACAAATATAATGGTTTGGTATAGCAGCACAGAGATTAGCAACATTTAAACAAAACATAAACCTAAATGCAAACCTTTATTATACTTGGTAAATAGTTACAGAATATTGATTCATATTCAAATGTTCGCTTGTCTGGCTCACATATCAAGTATTCTCCTAGAATATATGTATCACACTGCTTAAGCAAACCATTTGGGATCTCTTGAGCTTTCATGATTTAAAGAAGCAAAATAAACTACACGATACCATGCAGTGCTGTGAATTACTGGCCAGCTCAAGTTTATAATAGCTGTAAGTGTTCAAAATTGTTCACAAAGCTGCAGCTGTGTTAAATGGCAACACATATCGGAAAAATGAGTCTTTTAAAAATATTGTGGAAATCTGGCCAACATATATAGAGTAATTTGACCTGTATTATATAGAAAATGAGATTCCTGCTGAGAAGTATTAAGCAACATTGCTCTAAGGAGAAGGAGCAGGGCTACCACACAGTATGACTGTTTACAAATGTAAGAGGAAATTGTATAACAACACCCATAGCAGCTGCACAGCAGATATATATATATATATATATATATATATATATATATTATATAAATACATATATACAAGACTCAAGGTTTTGTTTTTTGTTTTTTAATGCAGATAGACCATATTGATGCTTTTTTTAGTTGTTGTTGCAGTGCTGAACCTTAGCAGGAGCCATCTCTACCTTATAGAGAAGACTTCACACAGGTAAGTTCTGAATGAGTGTGAAATGCAGGAAGGGGTATGAATGGAGTATGAGCTAAAGGGAGATGAATGAAGATGAATGAGATGTTTAGCTGAAAGGAGTAAATATGAATGTGGCGTGAAAGTGTATGTTATATGTATATTATAAACGTAACTCATCGTCTTACAAAAAGCAACTAGTACAACTATGTTTGATCCATTGTTCCAATTCAGTTCAATATAATAATCTTCAGGATACAAATAACTAAAGTGATCAAACATTATAACTTACCCGAAAACTATTTATACCTTATCTAAACAATAATACTCCCCTGGGGTAATCTTTATTTCCATTGTGGCGTGCAATAGTGCTGGAAGAAAGTTACATTTATAATATTCATATCAGTGGTCGAAGTGGAAATTTAGAAGTGGGGGTATGGACATTCAGAAGTGGGGGTATGGAAACATAGAATTTTTCCATTACAACAGTGGGAGAAGTACTGGTATGGCATACCCCGTATACACCCCCACTTCGAGCCCTGATTCATATAACTTACACATTCATATTTACTCACACATCTCCTTTCAGCTAAACATCCCATTCATGCATCTCCCTTTATCTCACACTCCATTCATACCCCTTTCACACTCATTCAGAGCTTACCTGTGTAAAGTCTTCTGTCTTCTCTATTCCCATAAGGACGTCAACATGGTTGTCAAGGAGATCCATCACAAATTTCTCCGGAACAAGTGTTGTCGCTAACTGAATAAAAATATTGACATGAAGGTGAACATAACAGGTAATCACAAAAAGCAGATTTAAAAAAAATCGTAAAACTATTATTTATGGATAAGTATCATCTTTAANACTCCAAATAGCTTATACAGCTGGCAATTAGTATTATAGTTGGAAAATTAAAGTCTAATTGATAATAAATAAAAGGGGAAAGAAAAATCTGAATAGAAAAAGGGAAAAAAGACAAGGGGAAGAATGATAGCATGTAATAAAGTATGTAAATGAAGCATATAATTAAAAAAAGAATATACTGTAATGCAATCCCTGTTAAAACGTTTAATACAATTTAGATTTTTGCATTTCTCTGTACAGTTACCTTTCTGAAATAGGATATCAAAAAACCTGTCCATATTCTTAGGACATTAATACTTCCAGGTAGAAAGGACTGGCCATGATAAAATAACTTCTTATTGGAGTGGACACACAATGAGTAATAAAGTATTAAAACATAGCATCCTAGGCAATAATATTCCACAGTAACAGATCTTGTCATCATCTCATAATATACTCATAAGCAAACCGGACTACTGTACACGCTATTCCCTAGCCAAGGTATACTAGCAGCCTCATGGCCACTGATCCCCCTGATCCCCCATTCCTTTGCTGCTAGAAGAACTTTTTGTGCAGTGGATAAGTAAGAGCCGTACTCTGTGTGGCTTGAAGAAGACTACCACATTCTGACAATAGGATGGGGGAGACAGATGTCTGAAAATCCCTCTGAAGAATAGAGATGACAACTGACTTGTTACTGTTTATTGGTGATGGCATCCTCCTGTGTATATATATGTTACAGTTAATGTGCAGAATCAGTTAATGCGTACATTACCTAGTTAATGGTCAGGTAATGTGCGAAATGAAGTCTTTTCTGGACTTTACCTAGGTAAACCTCCCCTGTAATTCATCATGGTTTTACCCACTCCTGAAAAAATCCTTCAACTGGAACAATTTATCTTATACCTCTTTTCAAGAAGCCAGGTTCAGACCTGGGTTTGTTCCCTGCATTTTTCCCAGATCAAATAAAAGACACCTTTTCCACTGCAAGGTGAACCTGGGTTGACACCATTTCCACTGAATGGAGCTGTAGGGTATTGTTACTTACTATGTTTTAAAGGGAAACNCCTTTTCCACTGCAGCGACCCGGGTAAAAACCCTGCATTAGTCCCAGGTAAAAACCCTGCATTAGTCCCAGGTAAAAACCCTGCATTAGTCCCAGGTAAAAACCCTGCATTAGTCCC
>JABWIB010008948.1:6795-24378 GCA_016617825.1 Platyplectrum ornatum | reverse complement strand
TACTCGAGTATATATGGTACTACAGTGGGAAAGTTTAACTTGTTAAAACAGAATTCTATTTGAGAAGCAAAGTTTCAAAGCTTAACTTAATTAGTGTGAAACCTTTTCAGGCATACATCTAATATACAGAATTGACAATGATGTANATAATATACTGGGATTACAGTGTTAGTATGGAAATCTGTGAGTTGGTTGTATAATATATATTGGGTTTAGACTTTGTATATAGTCCATAGCCTTAACTGGGATCAAGGTAGTTAGCAATGATGTAGATTAACACCTTAGCAACATTAGCCACACCATGGTAGCGTCAATTTTCATGTCCAATCCTATGTAGACTTTAATCTGTACTACAACCAAACCACTTCAAAATAGTGGGGTAAAAAAGCACTGTTAAAAAAAAAAAGCTAATAGCTTCTTAAATGCCTTATGAAGATGAATTGCTTATTACCTGTAGCAAATTTGTACGAATCCTCTTATCTGTGCACTGTTTTGCCACTTCTTTTGCCAATTTGGTCACCTCATCTGATGCTTTAGCTATGTCCTTGGCACACTGAATCAGAGCTCTCTTGTTCCCGCTGCCCCCTCTCACAAGTCGAGACATCTCTGCCATGAGCAAAGCCATGCGCTTAGCTGCTGCAATGATGTCATTACCCTGTAACATGAAAGCAGGCATATTACATATATAAAAATTAGGTAAAAAGGAATACATTTAATTGAGCTTTCTGATCATCACATCCTTGCAAGGTAATAATTTTCAAAGTTAAAACAAAAGTAATCCAGAGACATTAATTACAAGGAATAACTTTACAAAGCAAACAATATCTATTTTGTCAGAAANATATAGGTGGGAAAACAGTGTTTCTCTCAGTGGCTTATGCAGAATCTTGTAAAGAAAAGTAAATAAAACCAAACTAACTAGTATTGTTAAAGATGGTTCTTAGAGATAATGTAGCAGTTACATGTATAATTCATTCTGCTTTGTAATATACATTAACAGTTTCAACAACTTTATTAAATAAAATCTTTCGGACATCTGTTAGAGAAATAAAAAGGGGACACAAAACACTGAGGGAAACAAGATACACGCAATAGTACAGGGTTAAAAATGCTGGAAATATATCCGTCAAATGGAATGATCATCAGTACAAAACAGTTCCACACATCACCCTTCCAGAGTGCACTGTATGGAGATTTGCATCTGTGGATTAGTACCAAACCAAGCATTACAATCATGCACNGATGGCAACAGTTAGTAGTCCCACACTTACAAGGTAACCAGAGTCTTACAGCACCCACAACCATGGATCAAACTTTTTCACTATAAAAAGTAGTAACAAATCATACTGTTTGCAAGTCTGCCCTTTTGTAAACATTAATGCAAGAGCTCTTATGTGGTAAAAGNTTTTTAAATATAATCTTTAAATGTAATAGTTTTTGTACCATTTCTAAGTTGTCTTAGTTTATAATACTTCCCAAAGTGACAGAATGTAACTAATAGTGGCAGCTACTTCATATTTTGCTTTAATTTAAGTTGTGGTAAAACTATAGAAACACATTAAAACTCAATACCACTGTATTTTTGTAAGCAGCAATAAATACAAAAGTGTCTTATTGGAGTCATCAGGAAATACTTCATCATATGAAAATGTTGAACCCTCATGGTAACGGATGTCAGGATTTCGACATGTATACATTATAACAGTTTACACTGTTTTAAAGGACACTTGTACATGCACACAAAATATATGCTATAGAATTTTTAAAGGAGATGGGGTTATCAGAAATGTAAAAAAAAAATTAGAAGGATTCATATATTGTATAGTATCCAAGTTGTGGCAACTGCAATCTAAGGAGGATGATTTTAATTTTAACTGTCCACATTTTTTGATCAGTGGTCATCCCTGGGCTGTGGTTTCAAAGTCTAAACAATTAAATATGTATGAATATTTTATTTACCCCGTTCCCATTACCAGCCTTGAAAAAACTGTTTTAAGAGCCAGGGTGTAGAACTGGGGTAAGTACACATCATTACTCAGAAAATGTGCTGTAATTAGCTGTGATTGTTTGTTTACATGAGGGGAGGGGGGAGGAGGGAGAGACAGGGAATATTGTGCTGGAAACAACTGACTGTGTGAGCCAGTCAGCACTGCAAAAAAACTAAATGGGAGAGGAAAGCCAGCTTTTTAGTGTTCACACTGACTGAAAAAAACAGATAGGAGGGCAAAACCCCTTCTAAAAAGCAGCCTCTGAACACCAGCTTTCAGTAGCCAGCTTTTTTTAAATGGAGCATTCACACTGAGTTTAGAAGCTGGCGTTTTCACTGCAGACAGATTTTTTCATCAAAAAAGGCAGCTAATTTGAGGTAATGTGAACGGGGTATTAGTGTGTGACTCTCTCTCATCTGGGGATGCAGTAGGATAAAATGACGAAGCTCATAAAAATGTAGTAACAATATCAATGTACAAAAAAGAAGCAGCAGGATTTCCTACATAACAACGTCTTTGCTTATATTATATTACCATGTTGCAGACTCCCTACAAATCATGTGTATGTGTGCTTTTGGATGTTCATAATAATTGAAACCATCATTCTCACATATTAGACATTATCTTTGAACACCACTGCCATTCCAAGCCATGCTTCTGTTCTCTGTGTAAGCCGTTATTATATACAAACAGTGAAACAGCAAGAGCAGCAGGCAGCACAGTTGACAACTGCCCATCCCGCCAGAAGTTGCTTCTGGTTTATTTACGTTTTCTGAAGCAAGGAGGGACAGGTTCACCATTTTACAAAATGATAACATTTCATGATCAGAACACCCCCCTATAATATCAAGATAATAACTACATCACATTATAAGTAACACTACTAAATAAAAACTCTGACTGTAAATAATTAAAAACTAAAAAAAAAAGTCCAATGGTGCCCAAATAATTTCTATTTGCTAGGTTGCTATGAAATAGAGAAAGTGCTCTATGACCCAATTTTCTATGTATTTATATGTTTACATAACTAATGTAAGCTAAACAGAGTATGGATGCTAAGTTTTACATCTCATCTTCGTTACAATAGCAGCACACAGGGTAGATTTCTTTAACAAATACTAATGAAATGAACACCATAATAAGAAAAATTTAAATCACAATTGCTGTTCACAAACGTTTAAATTTAAAAGGATCTCATTTGTATTTTCTTTAGGCTAGGAAATATGGCCACTCATCCATTGTTAGAAAAGAAAATCCTGTCATGCATGCCTACAAAATCATGGGCAGAAAAAAATGTTTAATACAAACAGTGAAAGAAATTGGCATTTTTTTAAAACTATTAGTACTAAGTCTTCATAACAAAGTTCTGCTATTCACTGATAACTTGTGATACACAAAGATTCTTGAAAAGATCATGAAATAAATTTTAAATGGACAACTAACTCAACACATCTAATACATTAAAAACAAACCATTCACAAGCCAATATCCATTGATAAAGCCATACATGGGCTCACAGACACAAGCCAGCACGGATAAACAAGACACTCAGCAACACTATCAGCTTGGCGCAGACGGGAGGCGCAAATCGTGTCATGGATGGGGTGAGATGCACATGGCACGGTGGAGGATGCATACTTTTTAACCATTGAATACCTTACTGGACCATTTGGTAGCTTCCCGATGCAAAGACTGAGCTGCGGCCAGCATTGGCTGGTTAACAGGCTGCCCCTCAGGCACTAAGAGCAGCTCTGGCTCATAATCATCTTCAATGTCAGAGGAGAGGGCAAATTCCACTGACGCCTCCTCCTCCTCTTCCTCACGCTCCTGCTCTACCTCAGACCCAACGGCTTCTCTACCCTGCGGGGTAGCGGGAGCAGGGCTTCCAGGTGACTGGGAGGGCAGGGAGGGGTAAAGAAAGGGGGACAGGGTTAGTATCAGAAGCAGAGGTGGGGCAGGAGGGCAAAGGGTTGACTGCACCTGAAGCCAAACCTTGTGTGTATGTAAGATCGCTGATTCTTTTTTTTTTTTATCAGATAGAAATAATTGTTACAAAGTGCATGTTACACATGGGTATGCATATTTTACAGTACAATTCCAGATATATAACAACATTGTTAGGGCAGTATTGAATCACCCACCAGAACCTGTTCACGTTTTTCTGTATATTACAATAGTTCCTTGCGACTGATTTTCTCACAGCTCACAGGGAGAAGAAGGTAAACTGGTTATGTACATACTAAAATAAGTGTCCTGAAGACACACAGCCAATAATTGAATAGAAATTTAATAACTTGGTATTTTCCTTTAAAATCGCACAAATCAATTGCTACGAACTTAGTTATAACTAACATGAGGGAACTTTACCACACATTTGTGATAATGATTAATCTGTAATTATGCTAGTTCTACACTCCTCAGCATCAACACATTCATTTTCACTGTTGTGCTATTACGATTACGAGTAAAGAATGCAAATCCCTTTTAACATAGCCATTTTTTTTATCTGAAGGCCAAATGTATATATTCCGTTATTATGCAGCAGCATGGTCTTCATTTTCACATAAATTTCAATAAGCTGATAAAGATCTGCAATCTGCAATAACCTTTTTTAGTGTGACTGACCAGTTAATTTCCAGCCAGGAAGAAAAATAAAAAATAAATCAAACAATAAGTTAGATGATTTATCCCAATGCCTACATATGCATGGATGAAACCCCCAAAATAGATACTGCAATGTAACAGTAAGGACATCATTAAATAGAGACAAAAAAGGCTGGGATATTTGTGGTTTGTACTTTCTAGAAAAATCTTAGTTTATAACAATATGCAAATATGTCCCAATATATCTAAAGATATTATAAAGCATGTAGGGTTAACATGAAGTAACAATAAAACACTGCAGCTTTTCAATTTTTAGATCTCAGGTCAACTGTAGCATCTGATTACTTATCTGACATTAACCTATATAGATAAGATTTTGATTTAGGGGCTAACCCTGTCTGAATTTTAATTCTATTTGACCTGGAATTAAAAAAAAAAAAAATGGCTGCAATTGTGTGAAGCGGTTATAACATGCATTATTACACAACTACCAAATATGATCCACTGATTAAACTAATAAACAGTTCATATTTTTACTAGCCTCTTACAGTTTATTTGTAATGTAGACTAATATTAATTAAAAATTACTAATAAAATAATAAAACATTTCATGGGCCAGATTCAGATTTACACTCATTATTTACATTCTCATGGGCAAAACCATGTTGAATTGCAGGGCAGGTAAAATGAATGTCAATGTTTGCCTGCAAGGAGAATACTTTATTTTTGCATTTTGCACACAGACTGACCAGTGTTACACAGTTAACAGTTCTTTCAGAGGTGCATAAGATTTTGAGTTTTTTTTGACCTGTGGTAAATAGAGTTTTATTTATTATGGCCTCCTTAAATCTTTACTTGCTTCAAATGTAGTATTCAAATGTTGTATGTACTACAAAGTAATACACCCTTTGAAGGCCACCATTAGAACATTTGTGTGGAGCTGATCTAAATTTCTTTTCAAATTATTTATCACACACATTATCACCTCTATCCACACCTCTAATCTCTGCACAATCTCATTCTATATGACTCAGACAGTAAAGAATCCTCTCTAGTAACATATTGCCTCTGTAATATACTATATACTAAATATATATCACCACACTCCCCCTGAATTCAAATGTTTTTTTTTTTTATATTTATATCATTTGATTTAACTTTCTTTCTTAAAGACATGCAACCAGATCATTTGAATACTGAAAAGATCTACTTGCTGGTCTACTTAACAGCCGCTTGGACCATTTCATTTAACAGTACCAGTCATTTATACTCTGGCCATAAATATCAGGTGTGCCTCATACATTGCAATTGTAAAACTCTGAATTAGTGGGTTAATAACCCCAGGCAGTTAAACATGCTTTTTTCTCGCTCTACATAATTTAAAAACCTTTTTTCTAAACTTGATAGTCATTAAATAACAAACAAGTACACTTTAACGTACTTGAAGAAAACTGGTATGAAATTTACATTACAGCTTACTGATTACACTGCACCAAGAATCCCTTCACCTCACTATGGTTTGCTTACTGTTCGTGGAACTCTCTCAGTTACACTCTATTTACTATTTTCTGTGTATCAAACTCCTAAATATTACCTTGCTAGACCACTTGCGAGCCTCATCGTGGAGCTGTCTGGCAGCCACCATCATTGGCTGATTCACCACCTCACCCTGCTTCTGCTCAGGGAACTCCTCATCTTTCTCTTCGGGGGGAGGTGGTCTAGGAGGTGGAACCTCTCCCTCAGGAAGTGGCGGCTTTGGAGGTGCTGCCTCATCAGTTAACTGCATAATGAAAATGCATGCATAAATTACTAGAGTTGAGGTAGAATATATAGGTGTAATGAGTTATTTTGTATAAATGTGCATTTGGTGTTTTAAGGCTACATAACTATTTCTCAGGTCAGAAGAGTAAAATCGGGTGCTATAACTAAATATACATAAACACAAAACACACAGGAGAACTGTGTGTTGTGTAAAATTATTGGGTTACACACAATCAAATGAATAATTAATTATACAGTTTAAAGACTTAACATCATATGCATATAGTAACTCAAGGGTAAGACTACTGCTAAACATTTGCGCATGTTTTACTGTATCCCAACAGAAGGCAGTTGGAACGTTGTCCAGATAACGTTGCTTAATATGAGTAAAGGAGAAGTCTCTAAAAGGAATGCATGATAAAATAATACCATAGAAAGGCTGTGTAGACTCACCCGCAGATGTTCCAAATCAGGGGGAGGTGGAGGGAAGTCTGGCTCTGGAGGCTGGAAGGCTTCCCTCACCTTGGCCACAGCTCCCAAAATCCTATAACCTGAGTCAAGGAAACCTTTCTGCAAAGCTGATAACAAAACAAAAAAAATTACTACCTATAGAGGTGGCTGCTTGTTACAATGGACAGATAAGGTCAATATAGTTTGCCAGCTGTTTAGAAGATAGACGTAAATGTAAATGCACANCGTTTTGATCTGAAAGCATTATTACACTCTGTTGATTAGACTTTAACTGGATATTTTGAACATACAACTGTTTATTATACCAGGGACAGATCAAACTATACATATATGCTTATCTAAAGAAACAATCAATTTAAAAGGGGCCCCTAACTACAGTGGTTATGACTCTACACTATGGCATTTTTGGATTATACTCTATATAACTGCTAAATATTTTAAGATGTGATTTTATCATAAGTACGATTTATTTTCTAATAAAGCATCAATGGAATTTATGAATTGGTTTAAGAATAAAAAAAATTTATAAATATAGGTGCTTAATTTATAGTTACGTAACACAATGAGATTAAACTTTCTGCTTGGAATGTCTATATAAAGTTATGTCACCCGTCACTATTTAGTATGCTTAAAAATAATAATTATAACATTTCCACAATTTTCCTTTTTTTACATTTCAATACATTGTGCACAATGACTCACTCCCATTGATTATTCTTAGTTCAAGTTATATGACACATATTTCAGGTAAGAAACTGAATCTGGATAAGAAAACGCATCTAATGATTCAGGATTAATGATAAACACAGCAAGTTAAGCACATTAACTACTTACCTGGGTCTGAGATGTTTCCAGCTACAGCTTTGGCCTCCAAAACCATGGGAGAGATGGTTTTACTGAGGTCATCAGATGCGGTTTTCACAGCCTCTCTGAATTTTGGATCTTCAGAGTTCTCCACTTCTCTTTTAGCCACCAATAAAATGCGGTTTGCACGGCGGGCAATACTGGTGGCTCCAGCAACCAACATTTGGGGCTGCATATTGGCCATAGCCACCTTACATTTGTCAATATCTTTCTTGATAGCTTCCTCTGAAGCATCCAACAGTGACCTTGTGTCAATAGCTTCATCCACCAAGCCTGGGTTATGAGACAGGCACAAACAGAATTTGGAATTGGGAGGGGGAAGAGAGGATAAAACAAGTATTATCACAATGCAAATACTAGAAGTACCTAGTACAAAAACTATTCACAAATAACATAAATCAGACCTGTCATCTTCTCTACATTATCAATCCACTGATTTTTCATGGTTTCAAAGTGCTCATAGGCAGCCTGATTGCCCGGATTACTTAACAGGATGCGAGCAGCAGACACAACCTACAAGAAATACAAGATTATTATGTCAAACATGAGGATACCGTGAGACTGATGAAAATGTTCGCTTTTATTTGCAAGTGGTCAAGAGATCAGTATTGTCAGCTTGATTATTGGTAGAGTATTGGTAGTGATTTAAACTATTATGACCATGAATGAATACCAGTGTATATACCTATCAATCTTCCATCTACAAAAAAAATGTATGAGTTTCTAATGATAAGCTTGTTAAGGTTCTTCATAGTATAAAGAATTTTATACTATGTGCATTTGCCCTCATATCCTACAGTTATACAGATTTCTGTCTACAGCACCAGCATATTGCTCTTTTATTATTGTGTCTTTCAACTGTCTACCTTGATCATCATCATCTTGTTGGGTTGCTTCACCTTTGCCCATAACACCACTATTGCACTTAATTGTAANTTTATCATTGTACTTATGGGTTTTTGTCTGTCATGTCTAAAAGCCAAATTCTAATAAAATGCAAACAACTTTTAGTACAAGTGGTGTATATGTATGCCCTAATTTGAACCACTTGTAAAACGTATGATCATTTCCTTATCATAAGGCTATGATTACCTATTTCCTACATGATTACTTGTGAATACACATACCTGTGGTGTTAACTCTCTTGCAGACTTTACAGCAGCTTGTATTCCTTCCACAGTGGCTTTGTTAGCAGACCCCACAGCTGCAGCTTTCTCTGCTGTGGCACCCAGACGAGCAGCATGGTTCTCAAAGTTGGCAGCTCTCTCCTCAAAGACCTGTATNCAGTGGTCGAAGTGGAAATTTAGAAGTGGCAGTATGGACATTTAGAAGTGGTGGTATGGACGTTTAGAAGTGACGGTATGGAAACACTGAATATAATAGAAGTCAATGGAGATTTGTAGTATTTCAATTACATCAGTGGGAGAAGTGCCGGTATGCCATACCCCTGTATACACCCCCACTTCGAGCCCTGCCTGTATCCATAATTTAGCAGAGTGTAATAAATAACATATGGCAAAATATTATAGGCTAACCAAATGGAAAAATAGAGGATTTGTTATAACGAACCTCTTCTCTGTTTGGTGCATCCGGTGGTGAAGTAGCTGCCACTGCAAGTAGTTTGATAGGAGTGGTGGTATCACTAAATACATCAGACACCTCCTGTGTCATCACTTCCTGCATTTTTCCCTTCAAATCCTTTACAGAGAGTTATGAAACATTATACACTATTAATTTTATATTCATTTTACCAAGTTACATATTTATAAAAAGATATTAACATAAAAAATATGTTCATTATTTGCTCCATTACAGCTTACTGTGTTAAGAAAACACGGATAAAAAAAAGACTGACTATAACTTTATGAACAATCAAAGTTAAATACCTTCAAGGCATCCTGAAGCTGAGCAGCCACAGCGCGTGCCTGTGGTGTATCTCCTTCACCTCGTGCAGCCATCTCAGCAAGCTGACCTGCTAGCTGTTCCACTCTGTCACATTTTGCCAGCATATCCTGTCGGAAAGGTCCCATCATAGAGTTGGCCAAGCGGCGACCCTCCGCTACAAGACCTCGTATGGCAGCCTGACCTTTGTATGTTAGAAAAGAAAAACCAGAGATATCTCTTCCTTATGTGTTTTGACTGGTTGCTCCACCTTTACTTTATTTGCAATGGCTACTGGTGGAAATGCTGTATTTATTGATTGTGCTCAAGTGACTGTTCTGTATCTTTCACTAGAATAATCACCACATAATCTTCATACAGTTGAGACAAATAAAACAATATGGCTCAATAAATGAGAAATGATAGATCAGTTTTTAAAGTTTTTTTAATATTTTTTATTTAATAAAGTATTCTAAAATATATGATTTTAATGATCAATTATCCATAAATTTTCTGTACCCACATTGTTTTCCATTATAATCTACGGTCTAATGTTACAAGTGTTCACTTACACACCTGCTATACACTCTAATCCCTCTCTGAACTAGGTAGTATTCATCTGCTTTAACACTACAGATTTTGCAATATGCAATTGTATATCCTGGTAGTATGCAAATATCTCTGAGAAAATATCAATTCTGTATTCTCTAAATTATAAAGGCCACTCACTTGGAAAATCACTCATATAATATTTACAAAACAAGCATATAACAACACTTTTCTTACCTACTCCTCGATCATCCACAGAGGGATTGTCGATCCAGCGCTGGGCCTGCTCCACTTTACCCTCCATGTTTACTGCAGCTTTCACTGGGCGACTGTTTCCCACAGCACGGTTCACCTTAGTTTGTAAGTTCTGCAGTGAAGTGGCAATCTGCTTGGCTAAAGCACGTGCTTCTGGGGAGTCTCCTTTTCCCCTAAATAGGAAAGAAAACATCAGTTTTGAATGCACATTTAAGTATAAGCTTTGTGGGAGTAACCATCCCACCCACCCATCCTCTAAATCAGCCACTTACTGCCGACGAAGGTCAGTCAGCTTGGCAGTAAGAGCTGCTATCTCCCCCAAGGAGCGCAAGATGTCCTCCCTGTCTTTGGGATCTTCACACAGCTCAGCGATCCTTTTTGCCTCAGCCAAGATACCTCTGATATTTTCTTCTCCTTCTGGACCACCATTGGGATCTGCAAGCCAGCTCTTTGAGAAATCATAAGAAGGTATGTCAGTCAAAATAATTATACCGTGTTACATGTCTTGCACTTGTACACATGTGTTGCTCTTACTTGTGCAGAATCAATCTTCTTTCCAATAGCCTGCTTGGAGTTTGTTAGGGCTTCCAATTTACGGGCAGCATTCTCTACTTTAGCGGTTAGGAGATCTAATCCCTGAGATACCTGTTGTGCTTTCTGCATTGCTATAGGAGTAGCGCCTTGCCCCCTGCATAAGAGAAGAGATTACTCGAATAAATGAATTTAAATACAGAACATATCCTTTTTTTTTTAGTAAATACAACAGAAATGTCATCTTGTTTGAACATGTACCACTGCCAAAAAGTAAACCCCTGCATACAATGCAACTTGTATGTATATTCAGGTTTGCCTCATTTTCCATATACCATAACTTCTAATCTATAAGATGTGTCATTAAAGGCTGCATACACAAATCCTTTATATTGTTGAGGAAAGATTATTGCAGTGTTGTACACAGAAATAGAAATTCTGGAAGAGTAACTTCTATTGGCAGGTGGAAATATTCTTAGCTCTGTATTTCAAAGATTAAGTTTGAGATGGTGGGAGGACATCCAAGTTGAAATGGCACANGATTAGTTATAGCAGTTAAATCAGTTACAAGGAGCACAGTTGGTGAGAAAGCAGGATGGATACATTTGTGTATTGTATGCATAGAGATAATAAAAATTACTTTCTAAAGTGTATATAGATCAATGAATGTTGTATAGATCAAGAAGTGCACTAGACCTAAGACTGAGCTTTGTAGTACTCCAACAGATAAAGGAAGAGCAGAGGAGATGGATCCAGAGAAGAAAACATTAAAGGACTGATTAGTTAAGTCCTGTCCTGGTTTTAATATCTGTTTAAAAAGAGTGGTAACAGTATCAAAAGCAGTGGATTTTTTTAATTGAGGTGAATAGTGCTGTTAGAGTAAAGTAGGGAACAGAAATAGATTGAAAATTGTAGTTAAATTNGGAATAAGTCCTAAGTTTAGGATTCAATTGACTTGTGGGGGAAAAAGTGTCACAAGAACTGGGTAGAGTAAGAGAAGAAAATAGTATTCTCCCTTCATTTGTGGGATGGAACAGGATATCGTGCCTAAGTGTAGAGGAAAGGTGTTGAGCAGTATGTCAGTTGATAAGGAGGAGGAAAAATAAATTCATGTCTGACCTCGTCAATCTTGGAAATCTGGATCTCTTATTTCATCTTGTGATTCTACAAAGTAGGTTGTGTACAAATGATCCAAAGTGGGTTTGTATATTATTATGCATAGCAATTTAATGGTATTAGTGAGTTTTTTTTATTAAATAAAAAAAGNCAGGATCTATAATTACACAAAGCAGCCTATTTATGCATGTTTTGACATTGGTGTCCTGTATCAGAATGCACTACACATGAACCTAGATTTATTGCAGGGTANAAAAATGCTGTACATGCAAGAATATTTAATTCTGCATCCAGTCCAAAATTACCAGGAGAATGAGATTTGCATGAATAACAGAAGGAAAAGAAGAATTTGTAAGATCAGCATAGTTGATGCTGAATGGGTATATTTTCTGAAATTGTTTACTAATTGAGGACAGCTCAGAAAAATATGGCAATGGAGGCAGCAAAGTATCGAGCAGATGTTCGTTGACAAATATGATATGGAAGAANTGACAAATCCCAGATGCCAGGTCACCATAGTGACCAGAAATCTGGATATTATGGCCAGTATAAGACGTACATTTCAGTGGGTAGGAACATGGAGTAATGCGGACACCACACAAAAATTGAAGCATCAATAGAGAGAATAATCATAATTTGGGATACTTGGTATATGTAGCGGTTACCAGTTACAAATATATTTCTATATTCNATCTCCTTGATGTTGAGGCTTGAATATATATGCATAAACTGGCCTTTAAACTCATTTCGTTCCACCTCACTTTAAAGCATATTGGATTAAGTAGGTAATATATATACTGCCTGATAATTTGACCACAATCCTGACAGAGATGCTAATAGTTAGATTTAGTCATATTGAGTAAATATGTGGTGTGACAACAAACCAGTCCAAAAAATATAANTGAAATTATGGTGATCACATAATGGCAGGTCTTAGAGTGTCCCTCAACTTTTCTTTACAATTATTAANGAAAATTTAGGCACAAAAACTGTCCCGAGTAACACATTTTTTACGGACCATCAATGTGGCAGAAAATTGTCAGGCGTATAGTGGTGGCAATAGCTGAAGCTTTCACTGGCAGAAAATGGAAACCTTTTAATGAATAAGTAGAGAAATTACTGTCATGTATAGCCAACAATTTAACTGTAGGTAGACATTAATGAANAGTAAATGACAATTGCATACTAAGTGATACATAAGAAATAACATTTGCATAGGCATCATGCTGGCAAAATCAAACAACACTGTAAAAATGGCAACACAATAAATTACCTTGCTCTTAGATCAGCCACTTGATCGGTTATCTGTCCTAAAGTCTTGCATGTTCCCAAGATGTCCTTCCTCTCCTTCCCTGCACAAAGTTCCCCAACTTTGCCTGCCTCATCTAGGATCTGGCGTACAGCTTGTTCTCCAGCATCACCTGGGCACAAACATAATAAGAACACAAAAGGAACAAATTGGTTACATAAAAAAAAAAAAAGCAACACTCAATATAGGGGCCGATTCAATCCCCTTCGCGCNAATTTCTTCTGCCTTACGCTGTTTGCGTAAGTCAGGAAAACTCGCGTTTTTTCCCGTCTTCGCGAGGGATTGAATCGGACCCCTAGTCAAGGACAAAATTAGATAGTATAAAACTTTGCAAAAGAACACTGGTGCTTCTCCTTTTTGGTATGCATATTTCACTAAATAGTTGTACATGGACAGTGTTAGCTGGCAAAATCCAATCTATAATCAAAAAGAACTGAAACAAAGCATTTACAATGTCTTATTAGATGCAGTTGTGAATTTACAGACATCACAAATAAGCTACTACCCGCTGAAGTGTTTTGGTGCTAGGATATGCTAAAAAGCTGTGGGGGTAGATTTACTATTTTGTGTTTTGAGGTCTCCTTACTACTCAGAGGCCAATTTGAAGTTAAGAAGGAGACAAAACCCTCCAAATAAGGACTCGTTTGTTAGTAAATTTACCCCTTGGAGTGGTGTAGATGGTGGTGCAGAAATGTTTGTAAAAATCTGGTCTATTGTGAAAGTAAATAAGTAATTTTTTTCAACTTTATTCTTACCTGGTGGAGCATTTGGGTCTCTCAACCAACCCTTTGCCTGGTTCATTTTAGAATCAATTAGTGCAAGTGCTCTCTTCATGGCTTCTGTGTCCTATCAAATAAAAAATCACAACAAATGTTTTAAAACGCTTTCAGAAAATCCAACACTTCATCACCAACAATACAGCCTTTCCACAGCAAACAAAGTGCAAGAGTTTCTATGTACTTCCTTAGATAGCACTTCAATTGGTTTATCCAAGTGTGAAAAATCTGTTGCAGAAATTGCTGCGTTTATTATATGTCTATTCTTTAACTTCAAAGCTATGGAGCACTTCAAAACAAGCAATATCTTGGGTATGCAAAGTGATCTGGATNTTTAATTACCAGCTGCAAAGCTACTACTGAAACAACGTGGAGCGGACTAAGAGTCCAGACATTAAGGCCGACACTGAACTATTAAATAATAATTAATTAAAATAATGAAAATAATAAATCATTTTTTTTCCACAGAACTGTGAGTTGACCAGATTTGTTGGGACTTGTATCAGAGCAATATTTCATAATATTTGACTGTATACCATTAGTTACAGAGCTTTTATAACTTTTAACTGATAATTGTCTTTCTCAATATACATTGTCTTTTGAAATTTTTCTATCTATATGGTCATAATATTTACTCTCATGGTNTACACCTAGGGTGCGTTAAATACGCTTTATCCCGTGCCTGGACCTGCTCCACTATGAGCTCCAGTTTACTCCNGTGCAATTGATTTTGCCCAATTTACAATAGTAAAGCTTAGTAAGTGTCAAATCCNAAACAAATACTAAAATAAAACTATTTAAAAAGAATATTATATTGATGGTCTTATATGGTCCATTTGCTCTAAAAGCTACATTTTTGAAGATCATTAAATGTTTAATTATCCAAGCACAAATATCAACATTCTCCAAAAGAAAAATATAATAAAACCCCATATGAATTTAAAATAAACATAACCCCCCCAGATATATCATCATTAGAATTAATAATATTAAAACAATATCTTCTATATATTTTTGTTTTTTGCATCTCTGAATGAAAGAAAATATTAAGATCCTGTAAGTGCCAAATGTATGTTATACACAATATGGCAAGAAAATGAGAAGATTGTCATTAAAACCATCACCTCAAGCATAACAAACATAAATGTAAACACTGCAAAATTAATTTTACTCCTCTTTAAAACAACCACATGTTGCTATAATTTAAAATCATGCAAAACCATGATGCCACTGTGTTATGTTGAAGAAAATAAACATTCAACATAAATGCAGGTAATAACTTATTACTTGCAGGACATAATTATCACATCAAATAACCCCCTACATCTAACACACATAAAACCATTAGAAAAGAAACATTACACACAGCAATCTCAGGTTAACAGCACATGCTGTCGCTGCAAAGATCTTACCTTCTATACCCCAGAACATACAAAAAGAACAAATAAAAAGAGAGAATGTGAAAACTGATAGCCTGTAATTAGCAACTTGGGAGGTTTAAAACAAAATAATCATCTGATGGGTGTAATTTTTTTTTAAAAAAAGTCACAAATACAAGTCACTATTTAAATGCTGGTCAAAAAATATTGCATGATATAGCTTAAGCCAACATTGTAGTTGTGATGAAATGTAATGAACTGTTAAATTGTTAAATTGACACAGTATATTAATAAAAGCATCACTGTGGATGTGCATATATTATATGATCTTCCTCCCTCATATCAAGTTAAGGTATTTTAGGCTCTGCAATTTATCAGTCCAAAATACAGAGACAGTNGTATTGCTGTCATGTTAGGATCCAATGCTCACCTTGCTGGCCCAAGCATCTTCATCCCAAGAGGTAAGCTGCAGCACCCGTATAATTTCATTAATCTCTGCACTCATTTTCTCCACTGTGAAGTTGCGGTTTTTGAGAGCTTCTTCAATACCTTTACTGCGGGAGTTCTTTGTTGTTACAAAGATCTTCATGGCTAAATGAAAAAAAAAGGTGAATATGAAAGAATTTATTTAAAATGTCACACAAAAATCCCAACCCCCAAAAAAGATACTAAAATGAAAAAAATAATAATATCTATATAGAAATGTAAACAAAAATATACCAGAGATCAGGACTGGCAGCAGATCTTTAACAGTGTTCATAGAATTTACAAGCATGATCCGATGTTCTTGGTGGGTCAACTCCTGTTGACGTTCATCAATCATTTTTGCCATCTTTGTCATTCCTAAAAAAGAAAAATGTTTTTTATAATAGTTATATATATTTATTTCTATCTACATAAATTATTATGTGCCCCTGCCACCTCCTATATGATAAGAATACCATTCATAAACTTATGGAAAGACTTTTCCATAAAATTATGCACCTCTCTAAAATTATGAAAGTCTTGTGAATGAAGTGGAGGAGATTGCAATCAATCTTTGGGAAGAGAATGGCAACAATCTTGACACTGATCAATGGTTTGTGGAGGACCATGTTCCAGTCCCATGGAGATAGGAAAAAATGTTTTCCTTCATTCACGTACTGAAAGAAAATTTAGTTTTATGATGCTNTTTATGAGGCACTGTATGCTTTTCTGTGTGTGCATCTGACTAGGCACTTGTCAAGCATTACCTGTCAGGTACTAATTCTCAGTCATAGAACCCAACTTNAAATTTTGATGTCTGGCATATTGTTCCTGATTTTTTTTTTGTTGTTGCCTTGTCCTTTATAAGCGTATATTGAGTTGTTATGTTCTTAACTCTTAACTTTTTGGGGCTTTTTCTGTGTCATGAAAATTGTCATGTACAATTAAAACTATAGTGATGTGAGTCAATTTTTTTGAAGTCTACTGAGTGACTGCATTCCATGTCATGGAGACAGTTCACAAAACAACACAACCAAATCAGTGCTAAAACAACTCATATGTATAGATTTAGAAAAAGCCACAAAATTTCACCATAGTCCTCCCCTTCCATTATCCTAACCCTCTACCTTCCCTGAAGCTTAAACCTAACCATTCACTGTCTATCACCTCCCAACATATGACTACTAAATGCGGGAGAGAAGAATGAAGAAGTGTCCATCTGCAGTATCTCTGGTCCAGGTAAAAAGGTCCAGTTATGTCTGTGGAAAGCATCAGAAGGCAGCATTGTAAAGTGTCAGAGTGCAATGCAGCCTGTACTGTGCAGGTTTAATAGATTCAAGGAAAATATATTAGAAAGCTATGACATAACAAAAAAGTACTATTCTGCATGTGGCTAAAATAAAACAATGTACTGGCTTATTTATGAGATTCCCTCTTACCATATAGAGAAAATAAAAATATTCCCATTATCGGCAGATATAATCCGGAGTTTTGCAGACAATAGTTTGCAAAAGTTATGATACTGGTGATCAAAGAATCCAAAAGATCTTCAAANGACTTTGACGTAGTGGTAGAGGTTAATAAAACAGTATAGTATACGCATGCTTGGGATAAACAGAAGGCTTTACTACATC
>JABWIB010008946.1:0-16949 GCA_016617825.1 Platyplectrum ornatum | reverse complement strand
GTTACTGTTACACTGTTATTAGACTAGGACTAGGAAACATCAGCTGTCACTTGTTATGCTGATTGCAACTAATTAAATTTACCTCCCCTGCAATTCAACATGGTTTTGCCCATGAGAGTGTAATAGTCATGAGAGTGAAAAGCTGAATCTGGCCCTATGTCCCAGCTCCTAGGGGCCGATTCAATCCCGCGCGCACATCGCGTTTTTCCCGTCTCTTACGGTACAGGGGGATTGCGCTTTTTAATACGCGGCTCAATGAGCTGTTTGCGTAAGAGGGGAAAACCTCGCGTCTAATGAATTGAATCGGCCCCTAGAGACATAAGAACGCTGCGAGCCAGATTCGGCTATGTGGACTGATAACCGTAACACAGAGCCAGCAGCACCTCCCTGCATCATCCAGGACAATGACTCGAGTATAAGCCCAGGGGACACCTTCACCACAATAAAATGTACTGAAAAACTAGGCTTATACTCGAGTGTATACAGTATGTCAGTATCCAGCCTCCCATGCCATTTGTTAACCTGTTTACATTTTCCTCAGAGGTAATGGGGTGGGCTGGGAAGTTGAGAGAGAGCACCTTGCATGTCGTCACTCTACAATCTACCCCAACGCCTCCACACTTGGTGATTGGGATGTCTGCGGTCCTGTCCCCACGGTGGGAAATGTGTTTAGTGATCCAACATGCCCCTTTTACAGTGTCTGCACTGGGTCCTATACCTCTGCATGCCCTAACACACAATCACACTCACACATATGTCCAATACTCTTGAGCCACCTATCATTATGATTTTGACATTGGTGTAACGGAGGTTCATTTAGGTTTCAAGACCATTAAAATCCTGGGGTGGGGGACTTAAGCTGGCCATACTCTAGAGCAGGGGTAGGCAACCTTAGTCATTCAAAGAGCCATTTGGACATGTTTTCACTAGAATAAAAAAAACATGGGAGCCACAAAACATTTCTCCATCCTGTCACTTTCCCGATCCTCCGTGACTCACAAGCACAAATATAATCGCGCCTGGCCACGGCAAACGCACAGTGATCCAAGCATTTGCCGCGTCCAGCCATGATTACATTTGCGTCTGAGTCACGGAGTATCAGGAGAGCCACAGAAGACTGATGAAAGAGCCGCATGCGGCTCCGGAGCCGCAGGTTGCAGACCCCCGCTCTAGAGTAATTATTGTTCCAATTTTGCAATTATTGGAAATTGGACAAAAAAATCTTTCTAGTGTGAGGTGCCAATTTTTTTCGTACGCTGCACAATAATTGTTTCAGAGAGGCAATCGGACAATCTTTT
The DNA here is from genome assembly GCA_016617825.1 of Platyplectrum ornatum. Classification (NCBI taxonomy): domain Eukaryota; kingdom Metazoa; phylum Chordata; class Amphibia; order Anura; family Limnodynastidae; genus Platyplectrum; species Platyplectrum ornatum. The sequence goes on along the minus strand of JABWIB010008946.1, from coordinate 15,651 downwards.
TATCTTTTGTTCTGCACAGATGATTATCTTTTGAGGCATCCAATATTGGTGTGTGTATGGGCATTTCATATAATCCTAAACGATTTTGCTAGTATTCGTATAACTCCCTTTACTTCTACTGACAATAAAACAGCAGAAAAATTGTGTGCCTGCCCTTTTGTTTTGTTTTTTCTGAACAATAATTGTTTGTGTGTGGGGCAGTGCACTGCCAATATTTTTGGCAAGGGAAAAATTGTTCAAATAATCTAGTAAATCATGCTGTATAGTCTTTCTAGTGTGTGGCCAGCTTTAGTCATAAGTGGAACCCTTAGAGATAGCAGAAGTAAACTACAAATTCCATCCATAACAGAGCCTGATGGGGACTTGCAAACTTATGGCCACAGCAATGCTAACCACTGTGCTAGTAATAATGTGCGCGTGATGTTATCTCTCAGAAATCAGAGTAAATGTAAACCCTGGTTAGTACCACCCACATAACACATGCATTTCTCCACTTATATCCTATTTACTTATCAATTGTCCCATGGTTTCTATTTATACAGGAGAAAGATGTCATCAAGTGGTTACTGGATCTGTCCATTACAATTATTCGGGCACAATGTCTTTAATCATGGGCCAGTTACTATTTATGGAATAAGAGACCATGGTTAAAATGAATAATAAAAAAACTGACAATGAGTCCTTTCAGCGGGGCCCAAGGTAATGGATTGATTAAACATTTTACGTTTCAATCTTCCTCCTATGCGGCATATAATGGGGTTATTACAGGAAAGTGTTTAAATGAAGGAGCAAGGTTCATGTGCAGGGCTCCTGGCAAAATCTTCTAAAGGGACGAAAATGTTATTCTTCTTTACATTTATACTGGATTTATTGTACTTATTAGTTACGATAAGCGTGCTATAACGCTATATAACACAATGCCCACAGTTAAATACAGCAGAAGCCATTCCAGCATTATACATATATAGTTATAATCCAGGGTTGCTGACTTTTGTTTTCTGGTAGAAACCAAAAGCTGGTTGCATGGGGGTGTCTTATTTACCAAAATGTTAAGATTTTCCCCTGCACCTGGGGACATGGACATAATATTGCACTATATAAAGACCTGCTCACCACTGGGTTCTTCATTGTGTCATTCTCCCTTTAATGTCGCACGCTCCCAGCAAAGCTGATATGGTGGCGCAAGGTATAAGAAGCATCTTTAGTCTTCTTTTTTTTAAGTTAGATCTATGGTGTTGATGGTGGTCAGGGTTGCTCCAACTCGCAGAGACCTATCTGTAATGCCAGTGTACAAAGATCTCTCCAACGCTAGCCCTGTGGTTATAGAAAATTGCCTTCAAAGATACTGTAATTGGACCAGATTCAGATTTTAGGCACTATTGACTTACAACTTAAGCTGGCCATACACTATAAGATAAATTGTTCCAATCGAAAGATTTTTCAAGAGTGGGTAAAACCATGTTGAATTGCAGGGGAGGTAAAATGAGTGTCAGTGTGTGCATGCAGGGAGAATACTTTATTGTTGCATGTTGCACACAGATACTGACCAGCGTTACTGTTACACTGTTATTAGAATTTGGCTATAAACATCATCTCTCACCTGTAATACTGATTGCAACTATTGGAATTTACTTCCCCTGCAATTCAACATGGTTTTACCCACTCTTGAGTCTAGTCCATAGTATGTAAAGTGTGTAAGTAGGACACGCTCATTTTACAGTATTCTACAGAATGCCATTCAATCCATGGGGTAGTAAGCAGTGGTGGAATTATACACACACATAGCATGGTCTCTCTCAATCCAGCCTGGTGCATGGATTGTCGCCATCAACAGCGCTGAGTCTATTAGTGCTGAGCACAGTTTAAGCTGCCAGCTTCTGCTTCTGTAGGGTATATGAGCTCCCATAAGTGATTCTGCTACTGATTCGGATGTTTCTACACCCAAACTGCTTGACTGGCACCAGGACTCTATGGATTCTAGAGGGGTGACGGTACTGAGCACCCCTGGGTCCCCCACAAAAATACCACTGGCAGTGTGTAAACACTGCTGATCTTTCCTTTGGCATGAGGGATTAATCCAGTGACATATGCCCCTGTGTGTTTCAGCCTCAGTGGAACCTGCTAGGGGTTTAATGACTGGCTTTTGGGATTCGCGTACAGACCCATTGAAGTCAGCTCTGCGTAACTTTGCCGCTTCATGAATTCTGTTCTGGAGAGAGTCGCTGGAGGCCTGCCTCATTGCCTCTCAGGAGGACGCCCTTGTGAACCGAATCATAAACCTAATGAGAAGAGCTCCTAGTAATCCTTTTCTGATGATCTGCATGCAACTTCATTCTAATACTTGACTTCAGTAGTGACCCTGATGTATTGAATGTATCCTTCCCTTAGTAGGGGATTTTTAGGCCATCTTAAAAATGCATTTTAATCCCAACAAATGGCTCTCCATAATCTCTTACGTGGCACATGCAGGGGGATTCTGGTTACCCATTATCTGTGGATGGGTAGAATAGAACTCTATATACAGTAATATATACCATATATATACTATGGTAATATAAACCACAGGCACTTTGTACAGTGTGCCATACCCCTAATATTCCCCACATTGATTGCATGTGAGCTATATTAAGGGCTTGGATATGGCACGCTATGTAATTTGCATGCAGGATTTATTCTGGGCGTGTGATTGGCGTATACTAGAATATATTTGGGGTATATCAGCAGTGGAACATTATATTGCATGTGTGGCATATGATGAATGTGGGAATGGAACATACCATACTATGGGGTATATTTACTAAGCCGCAAGTTTGCAGTGAGATTGGAAAGTGGAGATGTTGCCCATNGCAACCAATCAGATTCAAGCTTTCAGTTTCATTTTACACACTGGAGAATGTAAACTCGAATCTGATTGGTTGCCATGGGCAACATCTCCACTTTCCAATCTCATCGCAAACTCGCGGCTTAGTAAATATACCCCTATATGTGAGGTATAAACCAGGACTGGAAGTGGGGGTGTATACGGGGGTACGCCATACCGGCACTTCTCCCACTGCTGTAATTAAAATACTACAAATGTCCATTGACTTCTATTATATTCTGTGTTTCCATACCACCACTTCTAAATTTCCACTTCCACCACTGGAATAAACTGGATGGTACGATTTACAATGGGACGTATCAGATTTTCCAAAATATTAAGAAATTCCCCTGCACCTGCTTTTGGTAAATGGGGAATTCCCAGGTCCCAGTTTCTTTGGATTAGTGGCCTCTTTCAGAAGGTGCATTGACCCAGATCTTGATGTTCCTTGAGGATATAAGAAAGAGAATGTAACATTAGTGTTTTTGTGTATTGTTACAGGAATTCCCAGCACAATACAATGACAGAGAGCTAGGAGAAATCGAATCAGCTTCCCATACAATATATGGTTTCTCAAATGTTACAGATCATCTTCATAATATTAGTATTTGCTGTGATGGAAATATGGAAGTACACAATCATCTCAAGACCATCTTCAGAAAACAGCCGTAGAGAAAGTCGACTTAACCCATAAACTTAATTAGTATTAAGTATGTGTACTTAATGGGAGTAGAGTAGAGTACTGCTCTCTATAGACCTTGGGGCCCTTGACCCAGCATTATTCCTAATCGTCCTGATTCTTGTGATTATAGCTGGGTTGCAGACTTTCCAGGAATATCCGGGAGACTCCCAGATTTCAGTCATTTGGCTTCTGCTGTGTGTGACTGTTGGCGTTGTGTTGGCGCATTATAGCACGCTTATAGTAACTAATACCCCGTTCACAGAGACTACCCTGGTAAATCTGTTTTTAATGAGCAGGGTTTTCAGCTGTGGATCTGAATTACCCTGGTAATTAACCCTGTTCACAGTGCTGAATTACCCTGGTAGTTCACAAACTACCCTGGTCAACACCGTTCACACCGAACCATGGTAGTTAGTAGTAACTGTAGCGCTGTTCACACTGAGCACATTACCCGGGAAGTTGACTGAATTACCCGGGTAATAGCCCTCTGTGTGAATGGGGTATTATACGTAGAATAAATGCACTGTAGATGTACGTTACAAGGTCTTCTGTGACTGAGGACGCACTGGTTCTGTAAATGCAGAGATTGATTGGAAGGCGGCAGATCTGAGAAGCTGCATAAGTAATGTCTGGCTTTATTGCCCAGCTTGTCTTGTGAATTCTTAATTATGCCTGTGGTGGGGGGATGAATTATTCATAATAAAAGCCCTTGTTCCAGGAAAAGGTTTCAGTGAAATCTTCTGGAAGTAGGACATGCAGCGAGCGTGTATGTGTACACATCTGAACCCTGAGCAATCCTGTGTGTAGAGGAGGAGATGCAGATGTGTCTGGCGTTGCAATACAATGGTCATTTATATTCCTCACAAGTGTGACTACATATTTTTATATGTTTGTACATCGACATGTTTCCATTTTCTCCTGTACAGTATATTACTTTAAACTTTTTACTTTCCTTGTTATTCTATGCATATGATTAGTTTGGGCCTAATAAAAGGGGGGTAAGTGGAAACTGTACATGCACATAAAAGGGGGGAAGTGGAGGCTGGACACGACATGAAAGGGGCAGAAGTGGAGGCTGGACACAACATAAAAGGGGCAGAAGCGGAGGCTGGACGCGCACATAAATGGGGCGGAAGTGGAGGCTGGACGCGCACATAAATGGGGCGGAAGTGGAGGCTGGATATATATATTTAATAATATATGTCCTTTCCCACAAATAAACACCAAAATTTAAACCAAAACACAAAACAAGTGTGGAAACTTGGCAATACAGTCATTGTGGGCTGTCTTCTGCTGCTTGTACACTGAGGGAGGGATCAAGATGCAGCAATATGAACTTTCCAGGACAGTAGGGGTGTGTGTGTATGTATATATATATATGTGTGTGTGTTTTGTGTGTATAGACGTCTCTGTGATATAGTATTAATGCACATGTTTCCAGCAGTGAGGTACAGTCTTTGACAGCAGTAGCATGGTGGAAGGTGACAGGCTTGGATATCTGTGGGTTGTCCGGTCTGTGTATGATATGTAATATATAATACCTCCATGTGCTTTTATTGGTGCGGAGCAGAGGTTGGTCACTGCTGATAAGGGAGCTTATCTGCCTGCAGCCTGCATGAGTGGAGGAGATTGACACAGATATGTCTTGGTGCTGTAGTCAGGAAACGCTGTGGTTACTGCATAGGAAGTACGAGGACAGTGCACATGTAGAACATGCAACTCTCAAAGAGCATTAAGGTAAATGTCATCTTTTATATGCCTCTGTCCATGCTAGTGACAATGACCTGCTGCATTACTAAGGCACATACAGTTCTAGTGCTATAATCAGATGTATGCATGAAATGACCCCTAGCTCTCAGCTCTATTATGGAGCCCTCCCTGAGGGACAGTGCGCTTTGGTATTAATCTTGTGTTTATAGGCATCTTAGACTAGATTCAGAGTTTAAAATAAGAGAGGAAAGTTACACCTGGGTAAAACCATATTGAATTGCAGGGGGGGGGGTAAAAATGAATGTTGCTTGTATGTGTGTCCAGCCTCAACTTGTTTTTGTGTATGCCCATTTTTATTTTGTAATAATTTAATAGCCTATTCTGATCTACCCTTCACTTACCTTTGTTGTCTTCTTCCTCTTGCAGGAGCCCTGTAGGATCAACTCCCATGAATAGCAAGGCTGCGTTCATTAGGTCATTTCAGTCACTGAAACCAATTTGGTCCTACAGGGCTTCAGAAGGAATGTTGTGTGTGTATGTGTGGGCCCCAGATGTGTGTGTGTGTGTGTGTGTATATGTAAGACACAGCTGCCCTGTGGTAAACCTGGCCCTGCTGGGGTAATAATATAGAAGAGTGTGTATCACTGCAGTGTCTCTCGCTCGCTGTAGTGCATTCCCATAATTCCCCATCATGTGAGGGCGCCGTGCTGGACATCCTCCATTAAGTACAAAGCAAAACACAAATGACCCCAAATGATTTAGCAAGAGTACTCTTGAATTGCGCGAGGAAATGTCTCTGTGGTGTGGTGACGGGATCATTATAACCTAGTCCTAATAATGAGGAAAGTGGACAGTGCGAGACGCAGGTTCCCGGGGGCCGGGGAAGACCCCGCGTCTAGGTAATACGCGTTATCTATTGTGTGTATCTGCTTTGTATTCTGTGGACGTCCTGCAGGAGATGAATAGGTCAGTGCACTGCAGTAAAGAGTGTTACGCTGACTCCTTCATATTGTATTGCTTCCATGTTTATTTTGAATATAGGGGCTTTAATACATGATTATTATGTATTATATTTATTATGCCTGTCTATATTCATTGGCAGCGTTTATGAAACATGTTGCACATTAATCGGTAACGCCATCATTCACGTCACTGTCACCCCGTGGTCTTGAATGAATTTGTGAAGGAAAGAAAACATGTTCACGTTTTGTAAGATCTAGATTTACTACACGGTAGAAAAGGAAGAGTAGCGATGTTGCCCATAGCAACCAATTTGGTTCTCTTCCAGTTACATACCGTGTTTCCCCAATAATAAGCCTACTCCAAAAATTAGCCCTATGGTGTTTTTTTTGGACCAAAAAAAAATAAAGATAAGACAATGTCTTATTATCGGGGAAACACGGTACTAGTAAATGTATGCTAGAACCTGATTGATTGCTATAAGCAACTCTTTTTTTTTTCTAATTCCTAAAATATAACTTATTCTATGCTCGGAAGGGGCAGTGTGAACGAGTCTGTTGACCTGGGAATAGTGCATTGATGCGTCACAGTGATAAGGTTGTAAATTCAATCCCGGACAGGACCTTATCTGTGTGGATTTTGTGTGTTCTTCCTGTGACTGCATGGGTTTTCTCTCGCATACCCAAATACATGCTGGTAGGTTACCGTATATACTCGAGTATAAGCCGACCCGTCTTATACTCGAGTATATACGGTAATTGACAGCTGACTAAATTGACACAGCCATATCCTGGCGGCAATGTGAAAGATCATTTACCATACAGAGGCCTTGAACCCGATTTAAGAGTTTTCCCTTTATCAGTTCCTATGACACCTTTCTAATGCACTCTCCTCGCTGGTACTCAGTCAGCCCATGATGGGCCATTGAAATGCCACCCCCGCCCCTCAGAGCTTCATCCGTACGCACGTCCTGTTATGAAAATCTCACAACAAATTCCATGCGATCTGCATGCATTGTTCTTATACATGGATCGGGCCTATAGAGTCCAGATTTGCAGACTCTCCCAGATATCAGGCATTTGCATTTGCCCCAGGACCAATTAGCCCTGATTAATACTATGGGGGACAGCGGGACTTGATGACGTCAAATTCCGCCCACCAATAATAAAATTATGAAATTGCCAGGGGCTGGGCTCCAGCTCACCTCCATGTTGCTGCCTTTTGGGTTCTCCCAGGAGGGAGAAACCAAAAGTCAGCAACCCTGGTCTGGTCACCCTGATGTTTTGCAGTAATAAACTCTGCACGGAGCGTTGTTCCATTTCTACATTGCTGACACCTTAAGCTCTGAAGTGTCTTCACGCTGTATGTCAGGGACATTGTTTACCGTATAGATTTTCCAACATCCTTGTCACCCCGGATCCCAGGTACCAGACAAGTGCTGAGCCCGTACAATGCAAACACTGGTGTGTGACAACAGGGTCATTTTATGCGTATGTTATTTGCAGTTGTCAATAATGTGATGTATCGTAGACTTCACTATACACTCAGCGGATACTTTCCCTGTGTTATATGTGAATATTGTTATACGATATGACTTCTATTGTGTAAACGCCTCTGTGTTCTGCTTGACGGACATTGTATAGGGGGGTAAGTCTCGCTCTGTCACCTATCCTTAAACAAACAGATCCCTGTGTCTGCTGTGTCTCTTACTGGAAGATTGTAGTGATATCAGACCCTCCAACATGACCCATTCCACCAGGTACATAATACTCCGTTCCTGGGCTTTCAGCTGTCACTCACCTGGTTATAACGAACTAACTGATGTCTGAGTAACAATGGTGGTTACCATAGTAACTGAAGTTCCAGAACAGAGTATTTTGTACCTGGTGGAATGGGTCATGTTGGAGGGTCTGTGATAGAGGCCTTCATTATGGGCGGTATGTTGGCCCTGAAATATACACACACACACGGACCTAAATGTGGGGATGTTGCCCATAGCAACCAACCAAATTAAAGCTCACATTCTCCAGCATGTAAACTGAAAGTGAGAGGTTGAATCTGGTTGGTTGCTATGGGCAACATCCCCACTTTCCCAATCCCGCAGTTTAGTACATTTAGGCCCTGGTCTACCTGTGCTTAGTGTCTTGCAGATTTTATATCACAACTTGTCATACAGCAAAGAACGTTACTGTGTAAATGTAAGAATGCTGCAGAACGTTTTCCATTCAGTACAATGCTGATGTGTTTATATGGGGGGTGAGAGCGATGATCGGTTCATTGGAATTTGGGGATTGGTTGTATTAATGTGGCCCTATATTCTGTTCTGTAGCGATTGTATGTTTATGTCGTGCATGTTTAACTGTATAGTGAACACTACTTTTATTCAATATAGTGTATGGTATAGTGCATCTGTTTAAAAGTATTGCCAGTATTGGCTCTTACAGCAGCTATTTGAATTATTTATTATTATTAGCATTATTACTATTATGTTATTAGAATTATTACTATTATTATTCATACTATTATTATTATTATTATTCGTATTATTATAATTTTATTCTAATGACAGTCCTGGTATTTATGAGGCCAAGGCCTGTGGCTTTCCCGGTGTTGTGGAACTACATGTCCCAGCATGCTTTCACCTCTTAGCTGATATCTGATAAAGCATGCTGGGACTTGTAGTCACAGATTGGCCAGTACTGCTGCAGGCTGCTCATGAGACTCCATAATACTGCGAAGTAAAGATGTAAATGAGCCGTTTCATAGTGTTTGTGGGTGGATCGTGTGGATATATCGGACATACGGCAGAGACGTGAGGGGTATATATAGTGTTATGCATGTCGTTCCACATTGCAGCATTATGTGCAGCATTAGCCACATGGTGGTGTATAGTGCAATGGTAATGGCTGCTGTAACGGATGAATCAGGTGTCATTTTGCATGATTATAATGGAGTCATGCGGCGTCCGATCACATCACCTGCCTCATATACAGTGGCTTAAAAGCAATATGGGTGCAAAATAACAGTATGTCCATAGACAGCGCAGCTGGAGGAAGATCAGCCTGCAGCAATCCAGCTGTTGTGCCAGGTGTCTGCTATGCCTGTGGGAGTCATGCTGGGTCTTATAGTTCCACAACCCTTGAAGGATGCCTGCGCTGTTCATATTGGACTGTACGGTACCCTCGTATAATGATTAATGGCATGGTCCCTGTGTGTAACCACAAGAGGGGCGAGTCTAACAACCAGTATGATTTTGGATGGGGTGTGTGCGTCTCTTTTTATCGCTTGTGCTTGAGGTTGTTGTGTAATGTAATATTCTGTGTGTCTTGCTGCAGGTGATCAGAGAGAAGGAGGATGGCTAAGAGACCAGCGCCCGGGATTTGCAGTCTGGAGAATAGCTGATCTGGTTGTTTGGGGGGTTTTTTTTTTTTCTTTTTTTTTTTCCCAATGCCAAAGAGAAAACAATTGGGATAGAAGTCATTGCTTGCATGCCGTGTCCACACGATCGCAAGAAACATGTCCAAGAAAACCAGGGCCAAAGGAGAGAAGTGTGACGTGGAGATGGAGGCGTTCCAGACGGCCAACGAGGAACTGCGCACAAAGCTCACGCACATCCAGATAGAGTATCAGCAGGAGAAGAATAAGGTGGCGTATATTCACTTCTCTCCGTATACTGACTGTACTGTGTTAAGCTAGGTACACACGGTAAGATAAATTGTTCCAATTATAAGATTTTTCAAGAGTGGGTAAAACCATGTTGAATTGCAGGGGAGGTAAAATGAATGTTAGTGTTTGCATGCAGGGAGAATACTTTAGTGTTGCATGTTGCACACAGATACTGACCAGCGTTACTGTTACACTGTTATTACACTTGTGCTAGAAAACAAATCATCTCTCAACTCTAATACTGATTGCAATTAATTCAATTTACCTCCCCCTGCAATTCACCATGGTTTTGCCCACTCTTAAAAAATCTTACGATTGGATACAATTTATCTTACCGTGTGTACCTAGCTTTACACTGTGTTACTAAAGCAAGGCCATACACTAGGGAGATGATTGGTCCAACTATACAATTATAGCTTAAAGCTGGCCATTCACTAGAACAATTATTGTTTCAATTTCGCAATAATTTAAAATTCGATAAAAAAATCTTTTTAGTGAGTGGCGCTGATTTTTTTTTTTTCAAAATCCTCTTATAATTGCTCAACAGGGGATTGAAAAAGATAATTTGATGATTTGCAATAATTGTTGGTGATATTGCAATGTGAGTGCTCATTTCAGATAATTGTTAACAATATTTAACTTGTTTTTTTCTGAACTTAAAAAACAAGATAAATCGTTTGGTTACCCTACTTTTTCCACACCCATTAACAATAATTGCATAGTGAGTGGACTAGGTGTGATTATTGACTTGTCTTCAAGGGAAATGTTTTTTATTTTTTACAAAAATCATACCAAAACAATAATCTTTCTAGTGAATGGCCACCTTTAGTACTTGGGAAAGAATTCTGTTTCAAACCCTGACCAAACACCCCAAATCTCTAGGGTTCAGTTATCAGATATTACTGACTGGTTATATGACCATTGGCTTCCCATGTAGCCTGTCAGTGTGTTAGGTGCTGCAGCAGTTTGTCCTCTCTCCCTCTGTGTTAAGTGCATTCACGTAATAGGCTGCCTACATGAGTCTGCTGTTCAGATTAACAGGGGACCCAGCCAATCAATCAGAGCAGAGACCGCAGCCGGCCAATAGACCTGCTGCATGTGTTTCCTGCCAGTGTGTGGCGCTGATATTGGGCCCTTTCCCTAGTGGAAAGTCGCCCCTTCTATTAGGCTACCTCTTGCTGTGATCAAAATTAGAGTAGTAGTGTGTGGTCAGCTTGTCGTGTCTGCTTGTGATTGCAACTGAGTCACCCAGTCAGAAGTGGTGGGAGGCTTCATTTTCCATAAGCACGCCATCAACAGAGTACGTTGATAAGCTGTTAGCTGCTGGCAGTATTTATAACAGCCATAATATGGAGTGCTGCCAGATGCTGACAGCTTACCTCTAGTCAATGTCTATATATGGGCAGAATGCTAAAAACCCATAGTATGGGTCTGTTTCTATGTAAATCATATAAATTCACTGACAGATATTATATTCAGTAGTATCTTGTATACTGTGGCATATTTCTGGTTAATCGGAGTAAATGGAAGGAGCAGTGTGGGAAGCCCCCAGTCTGTATCTGAATACACGGTAAAATACAAGACTGTGTGAGTGGTAGAAATCTCCCTCTGGGTTATTTGGGGACAAAGCAGAGCAAACGTCTGTCTTTAATAAGTGGCAGAAATGAGGACGCGGGCAGGTGGCAGTCACAGGTTACCCTCTCATATCGATGTGTGCGTGATTTCTGAAGGCAGAATTTGTCTCTTCTTAAAGGAAACGTATCATGTTTCCAGAATCAATTCCTTACTTTAGTAATAAGTCCTAGGAATGTCCTAGCGGGGGGAATGGGGTGGTTCCAGATGCAACATTGATTAGGCTAATGGGAAATAGTATGTAAATAATACAGAAGGGGTTTGCTATGACCCCATCATACAGTCACCCAGTTATATGAGTAGGGTCCATACGTTTTGATGAAGGGCTGGGTTGGTAGTAAGAGGAACGGCCTACATTGCACCAAAGACAGGTTCCCACAGGACCTGGATTTGGATCCCTGGTGCAACTGCTCTTGGTGGTCCAAGCGCGGTACCATCAGTATTTCTGACTCCAGTCCAAAATGAAACATCACAGAAAGTCCAGGAGACTCCAGAATTTCAGGATTCCCTCACACATAGCCCCATCAGGAGATATGGGAACTAGAAACCTTGTCTGAACAGATGAGTTTTAAGGCCGCGCTTAGTAGTAGAGATTAGAGAGTAGAAGATAGTCTTACCAGGTGAGCAAGGTAAGTGGGTACAGCCTGAGAGAAGTCCTGTAATACCACGTTCAGATTACCAGCCTTGAAAAAGATGGGTTTATTGGAGGGGCTTTATTGGAGGGGTTTGAAAAAAGGGCCGTTCAGATTAGCAGAAAAAGCCTGCTTTTTNACAATACACAAGATACACAATACACAATTCATATCAAGATATAAGAGCAAATGGTTGCTTTCAATTCTTTAGTCCAGAGAGGTAAACAAATATATACTCATCTGGTCAGAGGGTTATTGGTCCACCATCGGCCACACCATCTCTGCATCGGACGGAGCCATACGTGAGTCAGTTGAACTGCAGTTATGTGGACACTATGGACCGATAACCCTCTGACCAGAGGGTGTTTAGTGTAATCCATGGAAATATCTGAAGAAACTGAAATATAAGAACTCTGTCTGCATAAACACTCTGTTATCAGCTCTCACGCTCCGGTCCCCGAACGAAGTCTTCACCGCTAGTAGGTCGTCTACGAGCTCCCAGTAGTCCTCTGGATCTCTGACCTGAGGCATCGATCTCAGGACTCCCAGTCCTCAGCTCAACATAGCAAACTCGCAACCAGCAACCATACACTGAAGAGTCTGGAATGATGAAAGAAGATATAAGAATGATAGCACCTCTGATTGAATCACTGGCATGACAGGTATGTTTTTTTCCCAATCCTAATCCTTAGCCTAACTCTCCCCTTCCATAATACTAACACTCCCCGCGGACAAAGCCTGACCATTCCCTCCAGGAAGTTTTTCCCCTTCCTGTAGCCTATTTCTAACCCTCCCCTGCTATGCTCCACCCCCTTCAGGATAGCCTAATCCTACCCTGCACCGCTTCATCAGCTGTTGGTGTTTGTAATTCTAAAAAAATTAATTTCCTACAGGCAAATGAATGAACGAATGAATGAATGAATGGATGGCCTCGTTAAAAAAAAAAACGGCGATAAGACGCCGAAAAACCTAAACAAGCGATATCGTTGATCAATCAGATTTTCCGATGAGCGTTTGTTTAAAAAAAGAAAAAAAAAGAAAATACCTGTAAAAAAAACATACTTACATTCCTGGGGTCTTCTCCGCATATAAAGCGTCGCTCCGTGCAAGACGGAGACGACGGGCCATCGCAAGAAGGTGCCGGGCACAGCTCCGGTGCCCGGCAAAGACCCCGGGAATGTAAGTATGTTATTTTTTTTTTTACAGGGCTTTTTTTTCTGGTCACCATGAGAACGATATCGTTCTCGTGGATGGCCCACAGACCTTTTTCCATAGGGAAAATCACCCCTTTTTGTCGGTGCCGATATTCCACGAGAATGATGTCGCTCTCATGGATGGCCAGCTTAACTCTTTCTTCTGTGCTCCATCCCCTCCACATAGCCAATCCCTTTATCTTTCCCTGCAGCCTAAACCTAACCTCTACTGAATGCATAAGAATATTACCCACTAATACAAAAATGACTTTTATTAGTCTAGGAGTATAATGATACCATTCACGTCAGTCTGCTGTGTGGTGTGGTCATCTGAAGACTGGGAAGAGCTCTCATTCACTGGTGTGTTTGATATATTCGTAATCTATGTATTCTAGATGTAAACAAGTGCTAATGACTTACGTCAACCACACTCTAGATGTTCATTTAACTCCTGGATCCAGACCAATGNAGCCCGGCAAATAACAGAGGGTTGGGCTACAACTATGTGTGTGGCTATTAATACAACCACAATTGCTTGAATGGTAGATTAGGGCAATTATAGCCCTTTTATGTTAAATGTGCAACATTCTATAGCCATGCATTTAAGAAGGNCAATATTCTTTTATGAGTGGTCGTTATCTATAGTACATTAGAAGCAAACAATGTAGTGTAAACATCTTCCAAGATAGATGCGCACTTAAGCTTGGCAGATGGTATGTATGCATCTGATTAAGGCTTATTATATCTGGGTGATTTCACCAATGCTCTGTGGTAGTATATAGTTTGTTCTTCCAGCTTTGGACAATTCTGACTGCAGATCTATAGTATAGGGGGGAATCTTTACAGTCCACCAATCTAGACTTAAAACTTAAGCTTGGTTTCAGGTATCAAAAGTCTGTGTGCACAATGAAAGTGAATTTTGAATGAATGTAGTACCCCGTTCACATTACCAGCCTTGAAAAAGCTGCGTTTAGAGCCAGGGTGTAGAGCTTTGGAAATTGGAGGGCCGTTTAGATTAGCTGAAAAAGCCAGTCTTTTTTGTAAAAAAAAAAGCAGTGTCTGCACTGTTCACATTGAACCCTGATTTTTGCTACCAGTACACATCATTACTCAGAAAATGTGCTGTGATTGGCTGTGATTGATTGTTTACATGAGGGGAGGGGGGGAGACAGGCAGTATTGTGCTGGAAACAGCTGACTGTGTGAACCAATCAGCACAAACACAATGGGAGAGGAAAGCCAGCTTTGTAGTGTTCACACTGACTGAAAAAGCCACATAGAAGGGTAAAACCCCTTCTAAAAAGCAGCCTCTGAACACCAGCTTTCAGTAGCCGGCTTTTTGTAAACGGAGCGTTCAGACTGAGTTTAGAAGCCGGCTTTTTCACTGAGTTTTGTATTGTTCTTTTATTATGCATAATCTTTGTAATCTGTTACTATGTTTTAGGTGGGTAAACTGCGTGAAAAGTTACAAGATGTGAAGCTGGAGCGGGAGCAGGAGCAGCATAGACATACTGTGTATGTTTCCGAGCTGAAGGCCAAGCTCCATGAAGAGAAGATGAAGGAGCTCCAGACGGTGCGGGAGGTGATGATCCGCCAGCATGAGCTAGACATAGCCCGCGTAGTGAAAATTAAAGATTCTGAGATCCAGCGACTACAGTCCACAGTCAACGTGTTACGCGATGGGGCGGCGGACAAAGTGAAGACGGCTTTGCTGAACGAGGCTAGAGAAGAAGCCAGGAGATCCTTCGATAGCGAGCGCACCAAACTGCACCAGGAGATTCTGGAACTAAAAGCGGGCAAAAAACAAATGGAGGAAACCCTGAACAATGTCATGCAGGCGGATAAAATGAAAGCGGCAGACCTGCGGATTGCTTACCAATCTCACCAGGACGAGATTACCCGGATAAAGCGGGAGTGCGAGCGCGACATCCGCAGACTGGTAAGGACGCCATTTTTATTTCTACAAATATCCACATATTAATCATAAGTAAATGTCTTTTGGTGGATGCCCAAGAATTGACCTAACAGATACATTAGCTGAAAATAAAATGAGTTTTAAGGGAGCGCTAAAAAGTTTGGAGAGTAGAGGATAGTCTTATGGACGAGGAAGTTTATTCCATAGAGTCAGTGCAGCCCAGGAGAAGTCCTGTAGCCGGGAATCAGAGCATTTGTTTAGTGTAGAAGAGAGCGAACTGGGATATATCCTGAGATGAGTGATATGTATGTGGGTGCAGTGTTATTATATATATGAGATGAGTGATATGTATGTAGGTGCAGTGTTATTATATATATGAGATGAGTGATATGTATGTAGGTG